>NCQV01065817.1:1271-14477 GCA_002740545.1 Lophocereus schottii
TATATATATATATATATATATAACAGTAGGCCCACAATTTAAGGTATGTAAAAGGTAAATTTGCGCCTTTAATCAACTATGTTAAGACGGTGCTCATATGAGTCATATAAATACCTTTGATTTTATAACAAGTACAGTTCTAAAAATGCTCACCACAATATTATCGAATGAATACGAAAGCGCTAATTGAATAAATGTAAAAAATTAGTTTTTTGTTGAGTCCTTTGTATTCACTATTTTTGTGGGGCTTCATTAAATTCGACTTTGTATTTACCAACCTGGTCTTTAATTAGGCTGTGATTAATAATCAGAAAAAGTGCTCTTTAGCCGCTCTAACAATGCGAGTGAAGGCTAGGATTTTTGACAATAGAGGAGAGAGTTTCAAAAGAAAATATATATTACATACTCAAAAGACAATTTTTGGAAAATTGTTTTTTGATAAGTTATATATATTTACTTAAAGCTAATATAGACTAAATAAGCTAATAAAGACGTACAATGCCACAAAATTAAAGGTCTTTGATAACTAGAAGGGATCTAGATTTTTTATTTTTGATAAAAGAATATAGATCTAGTATTGAAATAATACATTTGAAAAATAAATGTAGGAGAAAGCGGACTACCTAGCTACCAAATTATTTATTTACTTAATTTTACAGCAATTTCTTGTCAACATCCAGTCGAGTCAACCATTAGTACGTGGGTAGGTCGAAAAATATATATGGATCATCCTTTTTATTTATTTATTTTTTTTCCCTATGGCATGATGAATTGACCTAATTAATACAAAAATACATGCCTGCAAATATTCGACATTTTTCTATACATTTGTATTTTGATACTGAAACTTATATTTGTTCGAATTAAATGTATTCTATAAATGTCATACGACGAATTATTAGTATTTAATAAATTCTTCTGTATATTCTTCCTTCAACCTCCCAAAAAAAAAAAAACCAAATAAATGATATTTTTCTAATTCCGCAAAATAGCGTACAACATGTCATTATAGAAAAACTACAAGAATGGTAAATTAAGGTCTTAAACCAAGGAAAAAAAAGATTTGTCTTCATTTGAGTTAGAAATTGACACATCATAAAATAGATGAATAAAAATTATTAGATTATACAAAAGTCGATATCATTAGTAACTTTTTCTTTCTTATTTAATATGTATTATCTCCGATATATATTTTTTAATTAAATCGACATTTTCTTGGAGTACATACACAGTATAAGCATAACACATATAGAATTGAGAAGGAAGCTCACCAACAACTAATTAATTAGGTGACCACTTGATCATGAATTGAGTTGGACTGCTCAACTAATGTGAAGATTCATTAGTCAACCAAAACTGGGGGATTTATAACTACCTATTTGTGAAAGTTAACTTCCACTCTACACAACCATTCTTTTGCTACCAGTTCATGCATTTTCACTGAAGAACTCAACAAATAATGCTCGACATACTCAATGCAGGAAGCTAATGACTGATATTACAGAAAATAGTCACACATTAGAAGTAGTTCATGATCTTTTTAACAGCCAAAGACTGATCATAGGTTCCTATGTACTGAACAGAGTAACTTATCAAGCAGCAATGGGAAGCAGTCAGAATTAATGTTTAAAGAAGGATGAACATCCACAAAAGCAACTACAAATGATCCCAGAAAATTAACCATAGAGAAAATAATCTCTCAGAATCATTTTCATCTTCATCTTCATCTTCCTTGCTCAAGTTGGGTTCTTCACTGCTTAGCGTGTGGTACGAGAGATCAAGGCTTTCGATTTGGTTTAGGTTAGAAAAGCTCTAGGGGATCGATCCAGCTGATAGAAAATCCTTGGGGATAACCTACTGTGAAGTGATTGTTACTCAAAAGCATGCACCACAGATTGTTCCAAGTTTGAGTTTTCTGGCAGGATTTTTTATGTAAATGGTTATTTGAGAGCTTGAGGAAGGTCGAGTTTATATTGTCGATAGACGAGTGATCAGGAAGTACACTGGATAACGAGTTGTCAGCTAAATCTACAGGGTCCATATCTTTCATCTCAACCAAGGAGGGAGGAATAACACCTTATAAAGTGTTTCTTGACATATTCAGATATTGTGAATTTGGGAAGGCAAAACCCAAACATGAGGGGATATCTCCACTGACATGGTTGCTCGAGATACTGAATAAAAACAAACGCGGATTGTGCAAGCTTGGCTCTAAATCAAGAGTACCACCAAAGGAGTTATTGGTGAGACTTGGGTACTCTAAGCTTGTATTAATTATTCCCTAATAATCATGATGACCTATTCCCTGCCATGCCATGATTGCTAAGATGCACAACCCTTAGGAAGCAAACAGTATATATGGATTCAACATGAGCCCGATTAGGAAAGCGAAAGAGCAGCTAGCTCAACAGCGGGAATGTTTGGACACTAGCTTCTGTCGAGCCTGATTCAGGGATATCATCATGAATCCAACCCAAATGTTACGGTCCAATTGCAAGGTATGGGATTTGAGTCCCACATCGATCATATGGGGGGTTGATGTGGGGTTTATATAGGTTTTGGGTTTTCCCAACCCCTAAGCTAGCTTTTGGAATGGGCTCTTCCAAAGTCCTATATCACTAAATCAGCTTATATCAGCTTGTTCGGGGAGAGGGGTTGGCTTAAGACCACCCAAAGTTGACAGAGGGTTCGGTTGGGTTAGTGCCTTAGTGGTTCCTAGACTGAGGCCTCACAATACCCGTATTTAGACTTCACAAATAGAATTTCAAAAAATAGCTTGGTCTGACACCAAATAATTTAACACTTTCTTAAACATGCATAGAACAAGGCATTGAGCCAGAGTGAGTGAACCGTCTAGTGCAGCAATGGCAAGCTTGTCACCCCTGCGAGTCACATATGACCAAGTACAATGCATGAAGCCATTAACCGAGCAGGTATTATCGATGAAAAAAGATCAAGGCCCTGCTTAACTATGAGGATATGCAAATAACTGATCTCTCATTGTCAAATCAAATGTCCAGACTTGCATTATTACACAGAAGATTGCTCAGCTAGTTTCAACAGGAGATTCTTTAAGGTTCTGTGTCTCAACAATGCACTGGATCCACACTTTACGCGCTAGCTAATAATTCAGCACCAACACTCAGCTCAAACATAATTTCAATATCACTAGATTCATGTACACATGAGATGAGACCAATCAAATAAGAACATATCAGAATCAAACTAGAGATGAGCAAAGTACGCCAGAATGCCTTGGAAAAATATGTTACATTAGACGATCCAAGAGACCGCAGCCACAATATAACACCTCAACACACATGGAGAGTAAGATTGGTTAGAGACTGAAGCAGTGAAGCTCCAGCAACCCAGTAGTTGACAGTTGAGTTTGGCTGCTCAGCCAACATGAAGGTTTCATTTAACCAACCATTCACAGTACACAAGTACTTCACTATTGTGCAACTTAACTTTCATGCTAATACAAAATTCTTAAACACTACAGGTTTACATTCAGTGAAAAATTTGACTACAAATAAAGTCCACATACTAGATACAAGAAAATAATGCGAAATGTTACAGAAAAAGAGCCCAAAAATTATTGCGGCTCACTGGTACTTTTAGGAATTAGGATCTCTACACACCCAAAAACTGACAAATTCCTGCAGAATGGGGTAGCTTACTAAGGAACAGAGCCAAGTAGCGAGAATCAAGGTAAAAAAAAGCAGCAACAGCCGCAAAGGCTGTGACAAACGATCCCAGGAAACCATACAGAAAATACTCTCTGAAGCTCGAATCATCTTCTTGTTTGCTCAAGCCAGGGTCACCTGTTACTTTATTCCCCCAGCTGCAGTTTCTCTTCAGTGGTGGTCCACATAGAAAAGAGTTGCCCTCATAGCTGCTTTGATCAAATGTCGCAAACTGACCCTTCATTTCTGGTACACTCCCCGATAGATTATTGTGTGTAACATTGAAGACTGACAAGAAGCTGAGGCTCACCAGCTGACGGGGGATTTCACCGCTTAGCATGTTGTATGAGAGATCAAGGCTTTCAATTTGGCCCAAGTTGGAAAAGCTTTTCGGGATGGATCCTGTGAGGGAATTATGGGAGAAGTTCAACGTGTGAATCCCACTAAGGAGGCCTATGTCCGGAGGAATTGGACCAGTAAGCTCATTGTATGAAAAGTCCAACCCTGACATGTAGTATAGAACATTCCCTTCAAAAGACTCGTACCTTTTCTTTGTAACAAACTGCACCAGATCATTCTCACCATACATAGAGAAATCTGCTACACTATATTGGTACACACGAAGCTTATTTGTGTGCAAATAAGTCCTCAGTGACCGATAGTTAGTCCAGCCACTTTTTCCCCCAGCAAAGATACCATCAAAAAGGGACCTCCTCCCGAACTCTATGTCTTTCAAGCATGAGGGTATGGAACCTGAGAGGCGGTTGTGCGAGAAGTCAATTATGCTTATATTGCGCAGTTGGCACAGTCTAAAAGGGATTGGCCCGTCAAGGTTGTTGCCTCTTAAGAGAAGAATCCTTAAGTTCGGGAAACAAGAAATCCAACCAGGGATACCACCAGAGAGCTTATTATCCCGTAAATCTAATGTCACAAGAGAGGAAGCTCGAGATAGCACAGAAGGGATGGGCCCACAGAGGTGGTTGTTTTGCATATGGAAATGTTTCAAAGAGGAGATGTTGAAGCAAGATGGTATGGTTGAACCAAGATGGTTGTGTGAGAGATCCAAGTATCTAAGGCGGGACAATTGGCAAAGGCCAGTGGGAACAGGCCCCTCCAGAGAGTTATTGGACAAAACTAAAGAAGACAAACCTTTTAGCTCCCCAATCCAATCAGGTACTCCCCCAGACACAGCATTGTGGCTGATATCCAGCAATGATAAGCGAGTGCTATTCAAAATACTTTTTGGGATGCTTCCAGAGAAGTGATTGTTATCCAAGTGCAAGGACCGAAGTTTTGTCAAGTTTGAAGTCTCCGGCAGGATTTTTCCATGTAAGTAATTGTTTGACAGCATGAGGAAGGTCAAGTTTACACAACCAATGGCTAAGAGATCAGGTAATTCACCATATAAGGAGTTGTTAGACAGGTCTAAGGAATACAAATCTATCATCTCACCTACTGAGGGAGGTATGACACCTTGTAATTTGTTTCTTGACATGTTCAAAAGGAGTAAATTTGGGAATGCAAAGCCTAAATTTGAGGGGATCTCTCCACCAATGTGGTTTCCAGAGACATCAAACCAAAACAAATGCCGATTCTGCAATGTTGACGCTAATTCGAGGCTACCCACCAAGGAATTGTTGGTGAGACTTAGGTACTCTAAACTCGTATTGTTCCTTAATAACCAAGATGGCATGTTTCCTAACATGCCATTATGGCTAAGGTCCACAATCCTTAGATTCCGTTGACTTGCTAGGAAGCTAGGAATGGTTCCACTTGGTTTGTTGAGAGTGCAATTGGATAAACGAAGGATTCTCAGCTGAAATGACAAGGAATGGCCATGCAAGCTCTCTGTTTCCACCTCTAGATTATTGTTGTTGTTGGTGAGTTCAAAGACCTCAAGTTTTGGGCTGTTGACAAATGAATGGAATGAAAATGAACCCTCAAAATTATTAGATGAAAGGGACACATACTCGAGGGAACTAAGATTGTCGAACAGAGATGCAGGGATGATTCCTTTGAGATTATTCTCTTCAAACGCAAGAAGACGGAGAGAAGACAAATTGGCCAAACATGGTAGAAGGCTCCCCTCAAATTGGTTCCTGCTAAGATCCAGCTCTTCTATGTTTCTCAATCTGCACAAAACTGTAGAAGTGGAAGAATAAGTTTCTCCTTGCTTAATACATAAATTCAAAGATATTCTAATATGAAGGACATTATTTATTTAAACAACCACAACTGTTAAAGTGCTAGTCTGATCATTGAAGTTTTCTGCCTGTCTATGTTAACCAATGGGGCAGTTGACCGAAGCTTGGACATAATCTGCGAGATCAGTTGGGCTAATCTGACTGAGTAGCTCTTTTTCTTTTCCTTTTCTTGATAGAAAAAGAAAGTTAGGTGAAGTTGTGACAGATTTTTCTCCAAATCAGGTGATAGGCCCATCAATAGCACATCCAGCTCAGCTTACTTCTTCACGCTGGCTGAACCAAGTTAGGTCGGCCAGCCAGGTTGACGCAGGCTTAAGCTGAGCCGGCCTGCTTGTTTGACCATCATCTTGCTTAAGGGTGGCCATTATCTGCAAGCAATTCATTAGGAGTGACAATATGAAAAAAAAAAAAAAACCCAATCTGTAAATTCCTGCAACCAAAGCTGTGAACATAAGTAGTAATAAAGCTTGCACTAAATTCTGTGCTGTAATTTGGTGTGCCCGCACCCTGAAATTAAGGGTTGTTGCTAGTTCTGCCTACGTTCCATTGTGGTTCATGTTGTTCTCCACCATCAAGATTAAGTGTCCACTGTCCACTATCCAGAGATGGGGATTTGCATGGGTTAGAAGGGCAAATGCATGCAAAACAGTTGGCATCTACGCTTGTCTGCTCGTCAATTAAGAACAGCAATTCACGGTCAAAGATACTATGCTTCTTTTTAATTTTCCTGTTAATTGACTGGCAGTATTGAAGGTTCAGCCTGTGGAATGGATTATTCAATACTAGCACTTATCAGTGAACACCTGCTCAACTAACAGCAGCATCACCAAATTGGAATAATATGTTTACTGCTTGGCTTGCAGTTTCGTGCCAAAGATGGGTCTCTCTGAAGCATCCACACTGGTTGTTATCGTTTGTTAAAAATAAAAATCATCACCTACTTTATAACGAAATATTCTAGAAGTAAGATATTAATATATAAAATCATAGGAATGTAATATCTAGATTTTTACCTAGTATATTCTAGACCTTCGTAAAGATATCTAAGATATTTACTTAGATTATTCTAGGTCTTAGGAAAATCTAAGATATTGTATTAGCTACTAGAAAAATCTTAGGAAAAATCTAAGATATATAATAGTAGGTCTTGTAAGATTGTGACACTTGTCACAAATCTCTACCACACCTTAAGGAGGTGAAACTAGTATAAATAGGAGGTGAGATCTCCTTCTGTAGGTAATCCAAACACGCAAAAGAGAGACATCACCACAAAAGAGTGAAAGAAAAGAGTCCTTGAAGAGTGAGAGAGAGATCTCCCACATAGAGTGCTAAGTCTTGCTCACTCTTTGTACACTGCTTTTGAGAGCATAATAAAAGTAGTACCCTTTGCCATACCACTTGTACCTCCTCATTCTCAACATCGTTGCTTCAGGCACCATTAGGGGACAATACATGCAACGATATCAGGCTCAAACAGAAGACAACTGGTGTTTTTGTAGCGTTCTCTCGGGGACTGTTATTATTTAGAGTAAATTGACCAGCGCAACGTAATGATTGATAATGAACATCAACAGCAAGCGTTCAAACAGCAAATGCATTACCTTCAATAGGCAATGACCCATTTAGCTGGTTCCTCTTGAATGACAAGGCCCTCAAAGACGGTAATTCACTGACAGTAATCGGTATGCTCCCTGTTAACTTGTTATAGCCAACATTCAACACCTCCAACTTCTTCAAGCTAATTAATTCTGTCAAAGACAGATAACAATTAACAAAGAAAATCCGAGCGCTGAAAGAAGTATACACCATAGCATAGGATGCAAGACATTTTACCACCGAACTCAGCTGTGCTGCTCAAGTGATTCGTTTCCACATCTAAGGTCTTCAGGGATTGCAGCGCACCAACTGATGGCAGACGCTTGAGACAATTACCACTTACATCAAGCACTTCCAGCTTTTGCAGTATAGGAAACTCTGTCAACCCTACAAAGACAAGAACTGCTAATCAGGCCATGATTATTGCTTTCTCATAAGCAGTTTCCTTGAATGAAACCGAAATCTGAAATGACTACTTTTGAAACACACAGAAACGAAGTCCAAATATACTAACTTCATTAGACAAACGAGAGAGAGAGAGAGAGAGAGAGAGAGAGAGAGGGATACCTTTAAGGCTGTTAGCTGAGAGGAGCAGAACTTGGAGATCCTGAAATGGAAGAAACAGAGAAGCATTAAGAGTCCAGCTCTGGCGTACCAAATGAATGTCCCTTGTTACATTAAGATGAAGCTGGGTGACTCTCTTTGACACGGGTTCACAGGTGACCTTCTTCCATCTGCAACAGTCAATCTCCTCCTGAGCATCCCACGAAGGAAGAGAAGACCCATTTGGGTCATTGAAAGCAGCTTTCAACTTTAACAGGCCTTGTCTCTCTTCTTCCACGCATCCTTCCCCTAGCTTGATTCCATACCATTGTACAGGCACCAATACCAGTAACATCCACCACACACTCATTTTTTTTTTCCCACCTAACCAACTTCCGTAAACTTTTGTCTACTAGGTAGTTTATCTAGCCAAATTTCTGACTAGTAAGCAGAGCTTGTTGGGGATAGAGATTTAGATGAATTTGTAGTATCGGATATATCAACGAGTCATGAACGAGATAAGCAGAACATTTGTTTTGTGACAGTTTTATCAATACATACAAGCAATCCAATACCCCTCAAAAGGTTTCCGCGGATGATGCATTACTTTGTTGACTTAGACCATTTAGAAGAGACTTCTAATGGGAAAAGAGCCCATTGTCAACTAGGTTTATCATCAATGAGTGCCAAGTTTTCTAACATGAAAAAGACTTCTGCATAACTTGGTAACTTCCTCAGAACAGGACTAAGTCTTGACAGCAGGAAACCGAAGAGGCCCACTGTCATTGACTACGAAATCCAGAGAGACAAAAATGAACCCAAGGAGAAGTAGAGGACATCTACTTCAGAAACTCTTTTAATCTCAACTAGCTAAAGCTAAGATAGAAATCTGCTCTACAGAAAAGATCTAACAATCTTGCTCCTAACTGCACTCTCAAAACGAGAAGAAAGAAAAGACAGAGAATTCAAACGCCTTCCTTCTTGAGGATTTCAGAATAGAATCACAGTGTGGATCACATCTAGTAGACATTCAAATATAAGCAACCTTGCCCTTGTAAGCAAATACGCCATTCTAGTTCAGTAATATCGCAAGGCTAGGTTTAAATTCTTAGGACAAAATATTACTATACAACAATCAGGTCATCATTTAGGAACATTCAAAACAATAAGAACAGCATTTTAACTAGGACGAAAAAAGCAGATGCTACTCTTGTAAGCTTTGCCTAAAATGATCACATTGATTGCAAGGTTGGTTCGGCGCTAATTGTATCACAGGTCAGATTTATGTCAAAATTGGTTTATGTCGGTAGCAGGGCATTTATCTGCATCCCACCCTCAGGTTTCATAGATGGGACTCCCTAAAAATACCCTTGTTTTGGAGATAATTGTATCACTGTTCCAGACATTTTTCCCAGTCAGAAGCACCGACATATGCATGTCAGAACAAGGCCATCTGCACAGACCTTGAGAGCATTTCCAACCATAGTTCCATTTTTTGGAATTGAGGTTTGCTACATCATCGAAAGTTTCAAATTTTTGGAACTTGTATTTCATTACTTCTCCAACCCATGGAACTCCACTTTGAGTCACCCAATAAAATTATTTATCATGGACTCACCTTATAATACATAATCCCCTTTTTTAATCATATAAATATTATATACTAACCCTTAAGAAACAAGAAAAAACAAAAATATAATAAAAAACAAAAATTTGTTACCCACATGGTGGAACTCTGCCCAGTTCCATCACGCGTGGCATTACTCTGACAAAGCAATAGGCATGGGACAACTGACATGGTGGGGCCAGCATTCCAGTTTTCCGTCCTGGCTGCGAGTGCTCTGATGATAAGTTTGCTGGCCCAGGAACCAAGTATAACTGGAAGTGCAATGCAGCAAGTTATTCACCCAGAAGCCATGACGCATGCAACAAGTACAAAAATCTGAATCACCGGAGAACATGCAAGAAATTACTTGGCAAATAGTCTAAATCTCATCAGATACTATATAATAGCAATCTCTTAATGATATTGTGCATAAAGAATATGTTCTTTATACGATGACTGCTACCATTTCTGTTGACTCTCTCTTTCACTTATTTCTCTTTCTCTAAATGGGTAACTTGTACACAAACATCAGCCCAAATTCCAGATTCCATTAGATAATCTTGGTAGGAACAAAGCTTATCACTGATTTAATTAGTTTTCTACCTTAGTCATTAGTGTTTTTTTTTTTTTTTTTAAGGCAGGATTCTCAAGGTAAAATTCAGGATAACATAGCCTCTTCTGGCAGCTCATATGTAACATAAGTACATGACATTGGACACCCAAGTTGTGACTGTGTTGCCAAGATCCTTCTATAACACTAAGTGTGCGCCTCTCCACCCAAAAATAAAACAGAAAAAAAAAGGAATAACAAAAAACAAACAAGGGCAAAGAAGAAGAGCATTGAAGCTGTTTAACAACTCATGAATTGACAACTATAGCTGGAGTACTCAATCACATGAAGTTTCATTCCCCCAAAAATGAAGGATATACAACTGTGCAAGGGGCATCTCTTTGTACAAGCTAACTTCCATGCTAAATAAAAATCCTTAAGCTACCGGTTCACTGAAAAGAGAAAATCAAATAACAAATGATGCCTGCATAGTAATGATACAAGAAAATAGTCCTCAATGTTCAGAAAATGGCTCAAAATTCTTGGGGCTCACATATAGTTTTAGGATCTTTGCGTATCTAAAAACTCGGAAATTCCTGCTGAACAAGGTAGCTTACCAAGCACAAATGCCAAGTACCGAGAATCAAGGCAAAAGAAAGTAGCAACACCTGCAAAAGCGACCAAAAACGATCCCAGAAAGCCATACAAGAAATAATCTCCAAAGCTAGAATCATCTTCTTCTTCCTTGCCTGTTTCAGGTTCCACTGCTTCTTCGATCACCCTGCTGCACTTGCTCTTTAATGGCAGTCTGCGGAGAAAAGGGTTGCCCTCATAGCTTCTTTGATCAAATGTTGCTAACTGGCCTGTCATTGGTACCATCCCAGATAAGTTGTTGTGTGCAACACTGAAGGCTGACAAGAAGTGGAGGCTCCCTAGCTGAGAAGGGATCTCGCCACTTAGCATATTGTATGAGAGATCAAGGCTCTCGATCTCCTCCAGAGTGGAGAAACTATCAGGTATCGACCCTGTCAGGAAATTATGGGAGAAATTTAAGGTGTGAATCCCACTTAGGAGGCCTATAGCAGGAGGGAGTGCACCAGTAAGCTTGTTGTGTGAAAAGTCCACACCTGACATGTAGTACAAAACATTCCCTTTGAAACATTCATACCTGCTCTTTGTAACAAACTGTGCCATATCATTCTCACTTTGCATGGTGTATTCTTCCATGCTATATTGGTAAACATGAAGCTTATTTGTGTAGCTGTATGTCTTCAATGACCGGTATGTAGTCCACCCGTGCGTTTGTCCCTCAAAGGCACCATCAAAGAGAGATCTGCTACCAAATCCTATGTCCTTCAAGCATGAGGGTATGGATCCCGAGAGGTAGTTATGTGAGAAGTCCATTATAGTGATATTGGGGAGTTGGCATAAGCTAAATGGGATTCTTCCTTCAAGCTTGTTGCCTGTCAAGAGCAGAATCCTTAGGCTTTGGAGGAGAGTGATCCAACTCGGTATCGTACCAGAAAGGTGATTATCCGTTAAATCCAATGATATAAGAGAAGAAGCTCGAGATAGCACGTAAGAGATGGGGCCAGAAAGGTTGCTGTTTTGCATATGGAAGTGTCTCAAAGATGAGACGTTGAGGCAAGAGGGTATAGTCGAACCAAGATAGGTGTCTGAGAGATCCAAGTATACAAGGCGAGCCAATTTACAGAGGCTATTAGGGACAGGACCTTCTAGAGAGTTCTTCGACAAATCTAAAAAAAAGAGATTCTCTAGCTCTCCAATCCAATCAGGAAGTTTCCCTGACACATTGTTTTGGCTGATATGTAGCCCTGAGATATTGGTATTCTGCAAAATACCCTTCGGGATACCTCCTGTAAAGTGATTGTTGTCCAAATGCATGCACCACAGCTTTTTCAAGTTGGAGATTTCAGGCAGGATTTTGCCATGGAAGTGGTTATTTGAGAGCTTAAAGAAGGTCAAATTTACACAGTTAACAGCCAAGTCATCAGGCACTTCACCTGATAAGGAGTTGTCAGATAAATCTAGGGAGTACAAATCTTTCATCTCACCCACAGATGAAGGAATGGAACCTTCCAATTTGTTATTTGACATGTTAAGAAATTGCAAATTTGGGAAGGCAAAGCCTAAATTTGAGGGGATCTCTCCAGTGATATGGTTGTTCGAGACATCGAACCAAAATAAATGGGGACTATGCAAGCTTGGTTCTAAATCAAGCCTACCAAACAAGGAATTGTTCATAAGGTTTATGTACTCTAAGCTTGTATTGTTCCCTAACAACCACGATGGCATATTCCCTGACATGCCATTATTGCTAAGATCAACAATCCTTAGATGTTGCTGCATTGTAAGGAAGGTAGGCAGAATACCAGTTGGCTTATTGAGAATGCAATTAGATAGCCGAAGGATTCTGAGCTGAAATGGCAAAAACTGATCATGTAAGTTCTCTGTTTCGACCTCTAGGTTATTGTTGTTGTTGATGAGTTCAAAGACCTCAAGTTTTGGACTGTTACCAAGGCAGTGCAATGAAAATACACCCTCGAAATTGTTATATGACAGGGAGACATACTCGAGGGAAGTAAGGTTGGTGAATAGAGATGCAGGGATGGTTCCTTTGAGATTATTCTCTGCGAATCTGAGAAGACGCAGAGAAGCCAAATGGCCCAAACATGGTGGAAGGCTTCCTCCAAATTGGTTCCTGCTAAGATCCAATTCCGTAAGGTTTCTTAATCTGCATAACACTGTGGAAGAAGAGGAATTTAGTTAGAATTGCATTCTTCACAGGTACATTTCATAAACATTCTAATCTGCTTCCAAATAGCATCTGTTTGTCAATAGTCTGATTATAAACATATTGTTTTGCAGCCATTTACACTAAATTTTTATATAAGTTCTATGTAATAGCCAAATCCTAAATCATATTTATTTATTTAAATCATGTTTATTTGTTTAATCAATTATGGTTATTTATTTAATTGGTCATCGTTATTTATTTAA
>NCQV01065826.1:0-19108 GCA_002740545.1 Lophocereus schottii
GGCTACTAATAAGGACCAACACGTGCACATAATTTTAATCAAATGGGGACGGTGGCAAATCAAGATCGAGCAACCCGCTCGGATACCATGTTAAATTTTTTATATCAATTGGGCAATTAATAAAGAGTCATGCATATAAGCTCAAATGAGGTTTCATCCCAAAACCAATTAGCAATTGGTGAAGTAACTCACAAACTTATATACATGCTCAAGCCCTTTAATTTCATCAATGTGGGACAACATCCTCTATGATATTCTTTGAATTTTATTATTGTGGGACAATACCCACTTTCATACTCCAACAATACTCTTAGCATAAGATCATCATATGTGCTGGTTGGGTGAGATCTATTCTTAATCTCAAGTGAGACTATTGCTCATGCTAAGCTCTTACTCTTTGGATGACAACTGCTTGGATCTTTACTCTCATCAGGGTCTTCTAGAATTTCCTACTATTGGGACTACTCCCTAGACTAGGGATTCCCCTATTCTAGTGGGTTCACTCCCATCTTATTGTCCCTAAGTACATTATCTTAGTCATTTAAAGCATATGCCCATAGCGGCTAATAGGTTTGTTGTCTCTTACAACGAAATTATTTATCATGCAACTCACTCCTTTTTAAAATTCTTTACGCCTTAAAAACTGCACTCGTATAACTAAAAATAGGCCATCATTTGCTAATAGTTATAGATACTTTTATTTTCAGCCATGAAAAACCTTCTTTTTCAAAAATTCACTCTCACACACATGATAAAGCTTAATGACATGCAGGCGGAGGGCTCACACGTAATACATTCAAACACTTCATAATTCAACTTGGTAGAATCTGCCCAACAAGCCGCACATGACCTCGTGATTATGGTAAATCACAACCCAAGCTCCCTTCTCACACAACACCATCCACAAGGAAACTCAAAAGCTCTCATTAGTTCAATCTCAAGTCATCCAACTACTGACTTGGTTCAGTATCACAATAATTCAATTGTTTAGTACTTCACAAACCCACATCATAGGCGTAGCATTTTTATATAATTACTGCAGACAAAATATAAACAAATCCAAACTGATCTAGTAATAATCTTTATACATAATTCAGTTTGCTCTACCATTACCTCAATCACCCGGTTAGCATCCTATGGGCATAACATTCGCATGCAACCTTCAAAACATAATTTAGGCATGCTAAAACTGAACCAATAGTAACTTTATGACATGATTTTACTTGTTCTACAAATCTCCAACTGATCGGTTAATAAAATCACGTATCAACTCAACATGCAAGAATCCCGAAATCAACATCATCATTATAATTACCCAAGTTCTAAATTCTCCAAACACTGATTACTATCTCATATTCAAAAATGCACTAACTAAAATTAGTAAAATTTGTTGGAAATTAGTAATAACTTAGGAGGAGAGAAACACCCACCTTGATCCCAAGCTAAAGACTCACTCTGGGCTTTGGGCTCGACTTTAGGGTGCTTGAAAACGCCAATCTTCGACTCCTTGCCCACTAACGATACGAATAGACCCTAAATTGCGCCTAGCCCATGCAACTCGGACCCCAAATTCACGCAAACGTTCACTCACTGACTTGAGCTTGTGGTGGATGTTTGACGCAGCAAATTCACACCCAATTGATAGGACAATTGAAGTAGCTAAAAACAAGGTTGCATGGCCAAGTTTGAACATGAGTTTGGGGCTTCGAATTGTCGCCCAATTTAACAAAAAAATGGCAAAAACCTTCGAAGTTTGCCCAGATTTCGCACCAAAGTATTGTTTGGTTCTGGAGGAGGTTGAACGAAGGGGATTTTGAGTTGGGTGGAGGAGAAAACAAGGGATTTCGTAGCTTAGAGGCCAGGTGTATGGCGGAGGAGAGATGAGGAAGAAGATGAAGAGTAGAGAGAGAGAGAGATAGATGAGCTTGGAGGGTTTCGCATGAAGAGGAGTGAGAAAGCCAGACTTAAGTTCTGGCGTGTTTTGACTAAAATGCCCCTCATTTCCCTTTGTTTTTTTTAAAGTTTGCCCAACACTTAACACCGCTAGTCTAATCTCAAACTTCATATTCTAAACCCGAATCGATGATATGATCTTTCGTTGATCATTGGCCCCCTAATAGATCAATGTTCAATTTTTAATAAACAACAAAACTAATTCTAATGTTGAGAATCTGATCATACTCGGGTTCCTATTCGATTAGTACCCGTTAATAATCTTTATTAACGCTTATGAAAATCATCGAAAAATCTTCAAAACTAATAATAATAATAATATTATTATTAATACTAATAGCGACAATAATATCCGTTTTAATCAAATTACCGCTCACATAAGCATATCAATAATATTTTAATTTATATAGTTAATAAAATATGATTTTATAACGCCATAAGGCGAGACAGTCAGTTTAATGTAAAAATAAAGAACGTAGGTATTGTATTCTTCCCCCTTTAAAAGAATATCGTCATTGAAATTCTAAATCTCAGTTCAGTCGTACCTAAGATGTGCACACACTTGACACAATCTAGACAAATCGCACTAAAATCCAAATTCTTGTTTTACAATCAATTGAAACTGAAAAATGGGCTTATGGTATCCAGTCTTCCCCTCGCTAATCCTCTTCGAGTGGCTACTCACTCTACTTAGGTACCGAGGGCAACCGCATAGAAGAGGGGCAAATGTGTTGGAGTGGAAAATCATATTAAGTTTGTCTTAAAAAGGAACAAAAACTTTCAATTAATCTAGACTCAATTCACATAGTAAACAATAACTCTATGTCTATGCATTGTTATTAATCGGCGTCTAGAGGTAGGACAATTTGGCAATGACATCTCAAAATTATATACAAGTTGTTTCATTCTAAAATATGAATTCAATTCACTTTTAGGATCAAAATTGTTGACCTGGAGACTCCTATAGCACACTGAAGTGATAAAGGGCATGACATAGCATCATGTAGCATCACTTCATTACAATGATATCGCATGGAATTAACAACTCAGCATTCTCAAACATAAGAATCATAAGCAACATGAAACCGTCTAATACGCATATATCAAGCAATTTACAAAAGGAAAGCGCATGCAACTGACATTCCTATGTCTATACATCAATCACAACTAACGTTTAGGCCTTTCATTCATGGCAACTTAGACAAAACATATCCAAGTCATATGAAGGGGATTAACTTAATCAGGTTCATTCGAAAGCATAAAGATATTAAATCAATCTAAGGTTAAATCAGTCAACCAGAAATCTAATCACATTAAAGTAGCGAAGACATTATATACATCACATCACAATGACAGATCTTGATGTGGCACTCGAAATCACATTGATATCACGTAGAATCAACAACACAGCACATCCAACAGTAAGAATCATAAGTAACATGAACCAGTATTACATGTCTATAAGGTTAATTTAAAAGAAAAACGCTAAGGCAAGAATGTAAGTTGATGGGTGGTAAAGATCCAAAATAGGACTGAACATAAGTCGTTCAACGGAGGTAGGTACATGGTTTCTCGGTGATGCTAGATTTACTGCCAAGTTCATGCATCAAGTATCGCACTTATGCCATAGCTATCATAATGTTCTACCTTCAGGTCTCATTTAGAACTGTTTATTTCTTGATCATGGAAATATATAACATGATGTCAGACTCATGTGTTTCTATTAATCACATTGGCATACATATCTTATAACTCAATTGCCAGATACATCTCGATATGATTATGAGTACAACCGCACCTTATCATTTCCCTTACAAGGTTCATAACAAACACTTCGATATACAATTGTGATTTCTAATGTCAAAGGGTGACAACATGATAAAGGTTCATAATGGAAACGTCTGTGCAGGATGGCCTTCATATAACAGGACAACAATATTAACAAACATAACACCCAACGAAGGTCCACAAAAATCACCATGCATTACATGAAATTCATCACATAGGGTATATTATAAGGTAACTTAATCACGTTATGTCCTTGGACCTATACGATCTATATCAGTCATTGTCTAAAATAACTTTCCTGACAAGTGTAAAGTTAAGAATTTCAACTATAAACAGGATACACTAATATGCTATCCAATCAAACATAAGATACAAGGGCAAGAATATGTGAATGCAAGTTCTTATAGCTGTCTCATCATGCTTTAAATATGTGCATATGTAGTTATTTAGCTATAGCATGAGATCATTAGAATTCATGAAATGTAAATAACGACACAAAGGTCATACCATGCCACAAATTATATAAGTTTAACAATTTGGCTAATTCAGTCACATGCCAAACCAACTTAAGTCAGGCAAACACCAAGATGTGCATTTGCTAGATAATTTATTCACAAGACGCCTGCATGACCGTGCACAATGAACCTAAGTAACTATATAGGCTTCCATGACCTTTGCATTATGCATAATGTTATACTTACACTTCAAAAACACATAGGTCTATGGTAGTGTCTCATGGAAGGGCATCTACACAAGTATACATGAGGGCAACCCTCATTTAAAACCTAGGATCAAGGGTAGGCCTTGAGGTTTGTCCAAATTGTTAGGAGCTAGCCATCAATAAGCTAACAATGGTGTTAACGGTCTTACGAATATACATTGAGGTTTTGCAAAACATTTGTGTCAGAAGATAATTACGGAGGTCTAAGGAACTCCTAAGATGGACCGGGAGACTCTGTCTTCTAGTATGGGGCATTCCGGCTTTTACACTTGGAGTTAATGCTTAAGAAGATATTTGCAAAGTATGGCTCATTTTCCCAAAAGGTAACAGGGTGATATATATGGTACAACAATTCTAAAGTCTATTTGGTTCTCCCTTTTATCTCCATTCTAGGTGTGTTGGGGTTGATATAGCCAGGACACTACCAATCCTATAATAAGAATAGCATTCCATGCCACGATGAGTATAACACCTTACTGACTCGAGAGCAACAGTAGTTACATATTGGAAAGCAAGGAAGACCCCCTATGTAGATGACAATCCAGATTATGGCCACCTCTAAGTATCAACGACACGTATACAGAAGGCCTAGAATAACACTCAGGCAACAATCAACAAGACCCTATCATAATCACCCATATTGACATGTGCGCATACGAAGTTCTCACTTAGTTCCTTTAGCAATTAAGAATCTATGCAAAAAGAGGTATCATCTAAAAGAGCTTTTAGTCAAGAAAAGCAATCTTTTAGTCACTTGTAACAACTTGTCATCACTACATCAAGCAATGAATGCACCTTGGCATGTAGGTATTTGAACATCCAGTTACATATAGAAACTTATGTTCATAGAATGAGGCTCGAACATCATTGTAAAGTAAATACAAGTCTTCATATGCGTCAGTAAGGCCTAGCTATATAATTAGAAAGGTCTTTTAATGCGAAAGAAAAATCACTATTCAGGAAGGATCTAACTTTCAAACTCTCTACGTCTCAAAAGCAGAATAGTTTAACTACTTCTAACTCTTTTTCCACCAACCACTGAGGAAAACTGTTCACTCCATTATAGGGCCTGAGAAGCAAATCGTACTTTAGGGGCAAAAATGAGTTTAGAGTTAGGACTTTTCCAAACATTTGAATTCAAATTAAGCGTACTTTAAACTTTTGATTAAATCACCAAAGTGCATATACAAAACAACCATTATCGAGGTAACACTTAGCTCATTTACGAGAATACAAGTCATTCAGCCTATGCTCTAGCAAATTGCTCATTTATCCAATCAATGAGCTCACCCAAACCGCACATAGCTAGCTAAATGCACCAAAGTTCACACAAAAACCACATTTGCACAGAAAAGCAGAAATATATCACCTCATTATCAACGTGTTCCTAGACAACTATATGAAATGCAAGACTCAGGTCACGGCCTGTGGTCGCAAGACCTTACTCAGATACCATCTATAACACCTTTAACCCTAGGGTTAGGAGCATTAATGATTTCTTAAATCCTACTTAAATTCTAGGGCGAAACGGAGAGAGTTTCACCTAGAAACTAACCATTTCACTGGCTCAAAGCCTTACATTATATCCTACAATCAATAGAAGCGTAAAGAACCTAGAATAACCTCATTTGCTGCATGTTGAAGTCCACAACTCTACGTGCCACTCGCCCAAAGTACACTAAAATAATAAAGTTCAATAATAAAGAAAGAAATGAATGATACAACTCAACGGATCACACATCCAGAGTGGTGGGGTTTTACATTCCCAAAAAACAATTTAAACAAATGGTGACTGATTAATTAGACGGGTGGCTCACATAGCCATACAAAGCGACTTCTAAGTAATACGCATTACATGAACGAGAATACTTTGTTTACATGCATTTACAACTCTAGGGATGCACCATATTACATTGTTTAACACGTAAGTCCACTTTTATATGCGCACACATGACACCTTTTCAAAGTAAGGGCAAAAAACAACTTGGCATAAGTAAATTGACTTCTACTTTTCACAATGAAAACCTGAGAAAAAGAAAATTAGTAATGGGGTGAGCAACCACATGCCCAGTGAGTATTTCCTAACTCCTTAAAACCAAAACAGTTGCAGGCAATAATACTAATAATAGTCACATATTATTCAACTAAGTAATACCATTATCATATTAAACGACATAGAATTTCAAGGGAAGTCCGCTAACTCCCAACCATTGGGCTATGTGGCACAATGCGTGATTTATGCTTTGACTGTCTAGTCACTTATGAGACATGTGTAAACACATGGAATAAAGATTATGCAGGGAACTTTCTTTCACAGAATATAAACATTTGGAAACTTAAATGTTCGGTGCATTACAAGCATATAGCCACACATTACTTGGCCTCTTGAGACTTATGTTCTTTAAAAAGAAATGTCCTTCATATTGGCCCTATAATGACCCTTATGAACTTTTCGAATCTTATTCGAACTGATTTCTTAATGACCATTGAAATCTTTCCTTTTTCTGAAATACTTAAGTTGGCAAAACACCTACTGCTTTTCTCAGTTATTAGGAAGATACTCTTGGCATATGATCATCATAATGTGCTGGTTGGATGAGATCTATTCTCAATCCCAAGTGAGACTATCGCTCATGCTAAGCTCTTACTCTCGGGGTGGCAACTACTTGGACCTTTGCCCTCGTCAGGGTCTTCTAGAGTTTTTCACTGCTGTGACTACTCCCTAGACTAGGGATTCTCCCATTCTAGCAGGTTCACTCACATCTTATTGTCTCTAAGTACGTTATGCTATCCATTTAAAGCGTATGGTCATATCGGCTAATAAGTTTGCTATCTCTTACAGGGAAATTATTTATCATCCAACTCACTCCCTTTTAAAATTCTTTATGCCTTAAAAACTGCATTCGTATAAATTAAAAATAGGCCATCATTCGCTACTAGTTATGGGTACTTTTATTTTCAACCATGAAAAACCTTCTTTTTCAAAATTTCACTCCCACACACATGATAAAGCTTAATGACATGAAGCGGAGTGGCTCACACGTAACACATTCAAACACTTCATAATTCAACTTGGCAGAATCTGCCAAATACGCAACACACGGCCTCGCAACCCACATGATTGCAGTTAATCACAACCTAGGCTCCTTCCTTATGTAACACCGACCACAAGGAACCTCAAAAGCTCTTATTAGTTCAACCTCAAGCCATCTAACTGCCGACTTGGTTGAGTATCACAATAATTCAATCATTTAGTTCACAAACCAACATCCATGGGTATAGCATTTTTATACAATTACCACAACCAGAATATAAACATATCCAAACTGATCCAGTACCTCAATCGCCCAGTTAGCATCTTATGGGCGTAACATTCGCATGCAACCTTCAAAACATAATTCAGGTGTACTAAAACTGAACCAACAGTAACTTTATGACATGATCTTGCTTGCTCTATAAATCTCCAAACTGACAGGTTAATAAAATCATGCATCAACTCAATGTGCAAGAATCCTGAAATCAGCATCATCATTATAATCACCCGATTTCAATTCTAAATTCTCAAATGCTGATTACTATCTCATATTCAAACATGCACTAACTAAAATTAGTAAAATTCATTGGAAATTAGTAATAACTTAAGAGAAGAGAAACACCCACCTCGATCCCAAGCTAAAGACTCGTTCCAGGCAGACTTTAGGTGCTTGAAAACTCCAATCTTCAATTCCTTGCTCACTGACAATGCGAACAAACCCCAAACAGCGCCTAACCCACGCAATTCGGACCCCAAATCCACCCAAACGTTTACTCACTGACTTGAACTTGTGGTGGATGCAGCGAATTCACACCCAATTTATAGGACAATTGAGGCAGCTAAAAACAACGTTACATGGCCAAGCTTCAACACGAGTTTGGGGCTTTGAATCGCCACCCAATTTAATCAAAAACGTGGGGAAAATCTTCGAATTTTGCCCAGATTTTGCACCAAAGTATCGTTTGGTTCTGGGGGAGGTTGAACGAGGGGGAATTCAAGTTGGGTGGAGAAGAAATTGTGGGATTTCGAAGCTTGGTGGCCACGTGTATGGCAGAGGAGAGATGAGGAAGAAGATGAAGAGCAGAGAGAGAGAGAGAGAGAGAGAGAGAGAGAGAGAGAGAGAGAGAGAGAGATGAGCTTAGAGGGTCGAGGGGTTTCGTGTGGAGAGGAGAGAAAAAGCCAGACTTAAGTTCGTGCATATTTTGACTAAAATGCCCCACATTTTCCCTTTTTTTTGAAGCTTGCCAATACTTAATACCGCTAGTCTAATCTCAAACTTCATATTCTAAACTCGAATCGATAATATGATCTTTCGTCGATCATTCTCCCCCTAATATATCAATGTTTGATTTTAATAAACAACGAAACTAATTCTAAAATTGACAATCTAATCGTACTCGGGCTCCTACTTGATTTGGTACCCGTTAATAATCCTTATTGATGCTTATTAAAATCATCGAAAAATCTTCAAAACTAATAATAATAATAATAATATTAATAGCAACAATAATATCCGTTTTAATTAAATTACTGCTCACAGAAGCACATCAATAATATTTTAATTTATATAGTTAATAAAATGCGATTTTATAGCGTCATAAGGCAAGACAGTCAGCTTAACATAAAAATATAGAACGCGGGTATTATAGTAACCTAAGTTAGTAAGTAAAGATTGACTTATGCTCAGGTGGATTGAAAATGATATATTCTTTCACAACTCAAACCAAATAACAAAGGGGCAATTAAGTTTAGTAAAGACTTTGGGGACAAGTATCACATCGATTTGGTACCAAGAACATGCACATCACATTGGAAACAAGGATTTTTTTGAATTGGGCATTTGTAAACTAACCACATTATGTTAGCAAATTATCAATTTATAAAGGATAGAAATGAAAATGAAAAGAATAATCAATAATCAATAATAACTAATAATAGTAATTAATAATAATGACTGCTAACGTTAACATTGACAGTAAGAAAATAAATAAATAGATAATAATAATAATAACAACAACAATAATGCAAACGACCGGACATAATGTAACTAATTTCACGAATCAAAAATAAATGGAAAAACGAAGACTTGACTGTTGAATAAGTAGATTAATGGTGGGATTTAGATAATTAAGAAAATACCCAGACTGTGGATTATTACAAAATTTTAATGTCAAAGTTATTTAAACTTCACTAGGCTAATAAAACCTGTCTAGAGTATAAACAAGGCCAGTTTCGTTGTTATCGAGCCCAAAACGAACTTTTTACAGAAGGAAGAGAGAAGACCCAAGTAGGTACATTTACTCCCTGTACCTTTAAAAAAAATTCAAATGTCCTTTATAAATATCAAAATCTCATAGTATATAAGCATTTAATGAATCATTTTCAAGTATTGTTTTATCATATAATCAAGTAGACCCATTAGTTACCAGTTATCTGGGCTTAGGGCCCCTTAATTTATCCGCGTTGCTTTAGCTAAGGCTTCCCAATCGGCCTGAGAGGTGTGCACCTACTCAATGACCTTACTATTCATACGAGCTCATCAATTTTGATTCCACTTTCAGATAATAACAAGTAAATTGGGATAGCAGTATAGTCCATATTCGATGCAAATCCAATCCGATCTGAAGCAAAATTATCCGATTTGAATCCTATAAAAAATAATCCGATTCAGAATCCAATAAAAATAATCCGAATCCAACTTCGATCGGAGCAAAATTGGAGGAGAGTTCATCCGATCCGATAAACATCCGCTCCGATATTTTTTTTAATAATTTCAACTTCTTTGAAAATAGAAAAATCCTAATATGAGAACCCTTAAAAAATTCACATAAGGTCCGCACAATATGTGCAGTACACTCTTCTTTATCGGCTAATTTCCTCTTCTCGCTCGATCTTTTTCTCGCTCTCTCATTTTTGTCAATTAAAGTTGTACTCTCTCCCTTTCCTTCCAGCTATTGTACTATTGTCTATTCCTTTTACTCTAAAGTGAATTTGCATTCTCTTTTTTCTAAGACTTTTTTACTTTATCACATTGAAATGTTCAATATAAAAAGTTATTTGACATTAAAGAGGTATTTAATATTGCACTAACAAGTGAGTAAAAATAAGATTGGAAATAAAAAATTGTGCAAAATTTGAATAAAAATGTATAATCAGATTATATCCAATTATATTTGAATTTAATCCGATTTGAAACCAATCTGAATTCGATTTAACATCTGATCCGACGGATTCAGATTTGGATCAGATTTTTGTTAGGTGATAAATTGTCGTATTTTACGTGCATCTTTCACCCACTTTTAGCTCGTATAATAACTTAATCTTTAGGATTGTTACTTGTTTTATTTATGTTTTGTAGGAAATAATTTCAAATTGAGCAAACGTTGCGAAAAGGAGTAAAGACAGGACAAAGCGAAGAAAAACAGTAAAAGCAGGCGAGAAGGAACAGCAGGGGGCCGAACCACCGCGCCAGAGAAGTGGCACGATGGGACCGTGCCATTTGGCACGGCCGTGCCACCCTAGCACGGTGGGGCCGTGCCACTTGGCACGGTCGTGCTCCCCAGCCGCTGTTCGCTTACCCGATTTTCTATTCAAGCCCCTTTTCAGCATTTTTGTTCGGGACCTTCCCGGCTCTCCTTTGGTGAGTTTTTGGGAGTTTTTAGTTTAGGTTTAACCAATAAAAATCTCGATAGAAGGATTAGATTAGGATTTTAGATTGTAATTCCGGGTTCAAGCTTGTGGATCTTCAAGTTCATTCAATGATTCAAGCATAGGTTTTCTCTCGTTTTTCTCTCTCTATTTTTGTTATCTATGTTCATGTTTTAGTTTACAATCTTTTGTAATGTTTAGTGATTATAGTTGTGAATCTTAGATTGTGATTGGCCTCTTAATGACTGATTGATCTTTGTTTGGGCCTTTACCCCTCGTGTTTATGCTAAAATCTAAGGTTTTCTTTCATGCCCGCCAAATGTTTAATAAAATGCTTGAAAGAGCTTTCATCCGTATTTTGGGGCAATTGACTTATGCTAAGAGGTGAGGTCGATTGTCTAGTGTGGGTAGAGAGAATAGTTGCGATTGGGATATGAAAATAGTCTCGCCACTAGTTAGGTCAAAGCTTGTTAGTCTTGTCGTCTAATGGACCTAATTCTATGAAAATAGATGGTTAGAACATTTATACTAGCCTATTAACCTTTGAGAGAGGGCATAGGTGGACTTTAATTGGGCAACCGATCATCCTTGGATTACTAGCATAACTTAAGAAGGTGAGGGCTTGGATTGATTAGTTAGTCTACCTTAGGTTTAATTACAATTGGAACCTTCTTTGTTTTAGTAGTTAGTTTTACTTCTCTTCACCTTTGATTTTGCTTAGATTGATACACTCGAGTGAACTTTGGTAGTTGGAAAAACAACTCCCTGCGGGCGACACCTCAAGTACTCAATGATACACCTTACACTTGGGGTTTATAAATATTAAAACTTTTTGCCTAACAAGTTTTTGGCGCCGTTGACGGGGAGTTGGTGTTTTTTAATATTGGGGTTTACTTGAGCATTGCTTTTATCTGCCAAAAACAAAAAATCAAAAAGCATTTCTAACAAAAAATAAAATAAAAAAATGACAATTTTCCACTTTCCTCAATATGAGCATGAATTATTTTGAAAATATTCCGATAGATTACATGATTTTCTTACTCATTGTGGTTATTGCTTGAAAAGTGGGAAATTTTGAACATGGTCTATGAGGGTGTGACTTGTGAGACCCATGCTCTTTTGGAGCATTAGAATTTCTATGCTCGAAATGCTAATGAAGCTTGGAAATTTCTTGAGTGGTTGGCTAGGGATAGCTATGATTTTGGGACTCGTCATTTTAGTTCTTACACCCCACCCCCTACATCCCTAATTATATGCCTTTTGCATGTGAGATCTGCCATTGTTCTGACCATGACAGTAATTCTTATCCCTATCATATTTGTGCTAATAGTTTTGCTAGGATTGCTAGCATGATAGAGACAATAAATGAGCAACATGTTAAGCTTGCTAATCATATACGGGAATATGACCTATCACATGAGGCTGACCTTAGGGTTAATTTCTCTAAACTTGATGTTAATTTATGTGATGATGGTGCATCTTCTCTTACTCTAGAGTCCGAACTAGAGGAAGTACTTGATCCTCCCTTAACTACTTTGCCCCTTGTTGCTCCATCTCTACCTGGCACCCTTAGGGACAACACTCCACTTCACACGACCTATCCTGATCCACCTTTTCCTTTAGCTCAGTCGACGGAGTTCGAGGGAGGTGGGACATTTTGTGTTGATGCTAGTTTCAATGAGGATGATATGCATTGTGAGTTAGACGATACTTTCATTGAAGTGCATGATCTTGATGAGACTCTCGTAGAGAGGTCATGTGTGGATGTTGTAACTGTAGTTTCATCTAGTCCTGATCTTGTTGACCTTGTATCCCCCGATCCCCTCGATATTTTTCATGCTTCTCTTTCATGTTCACTACCCTCTCCTTCCCCGAGTGTTATGATCCCTCACCGATTGATTCTCATGCGGTGCTTGAGGGAAATGAGGTTGACTGTTCTAAATCTCTAGGTACTTTTAGAGGGTATAACCCCTCCCTTGATGCTTATCGTCTGTACTTAGAGGACATGCCTGAAAAAATCATGTTGATTATTGCATTCGATTATTCTACTGATTTCTCCAAGACATTTGATAAGTTTAGAAGAGCACTTATTGACATTCCTAGATTCATGTTTGGGTGCTCTTACATTTATCTGAGTTGCATGCTCAGGTGTTCGATAAGCTCCTGCGAGCTTTGACGTCATCTGAATTGGTGACTCGGATCCTGAGATGGGAGGAGTGGTTGATACTCCTCCAACCTTCCGAAGCATCATCATAGGGAGGTAGTAGTGTAGGTGTACTCAACACCTAACCTGGTAAATTTGTTTCCTCTTTTCTCTTTCTTCATTCTAATGTTGTATACACTTTTGTTTTTGTCTTTTTCTTCTTCTTGTTTGTCTTTTGTTTTTATATACTAGTTTAGAATTGTTTTCTGTATATATGTGTTTTGTGGTTGTCATGACTCCTTGACTTCAATGAGGACATTGCGAGATCTAGATGTGGGGGAGGAGTAGTCTTCATGCTACCTTGTTTTGGGGGAGTTTTGTACTATTTTGATCAACTTTGATCCCTTACACCTTGGCTATTGGCTTGTGTATAACTGTGATGTACATGATAGATCTTTGTCCTAAGTGAGTCATACTAGCTCTAATTCTAACCCTAATAGTTCATTATACATGTGCAATCTAATCTTTATTTATACTATCATCATTATCTTAGGGTCTTAGTCTTCTATAATTGACTCTCCCACTTGTCTTAACCACGGCTACTTTTGTTCTTGTTTGGTTTCCACATTTATTTATCCCAAAAAAAAAACAAAAAAAATGAGAAAAAAAAGAAAAGAAAAAAAATTTGGAATTACAAGTATCCCTTTGAGGCATGCGCCACTGGGCGTTACCCTTTGAGGCACGTGCTACTGGGTGTTACCCTTCGAGGCAATACTGCTACTGGAAAAGCTTGCTTTCCTTATTAATAAGTCAATAATGTAGCATGTGCCAGTCAGGTGGGAACGAGTTTGGTTTTGGTAAGTCTAAGTCCTAGGATGATGATACACTTATACACCATGCACTAGGATGGATTCCAGGTTTTGATGTACAGTGGGGTAAAATGTTGGTGCTTTGATGTCGCCCATGGGGATAGAGACTCTTGATGTGTACATTTTGTTTATATCCAGGTTAGTACCACTGTGTGCATGGGTGATTTGTTTAGTTAGAATGTGAGCATACTTCTCCCTTATATATAGTTGTGCTTTATTTGTAAATCCATTATGTTGTTCTGTTTCTGTTTTTCTTTTCCTTTCTATTTTTATTTTTCTTTTTCAAAGTTTTTGTGGGTATATCTTCTGCAAATTCTCACGAGACCTTACTCGTCCAATTGAAGGAACCAAGGGTTTAAAGAGCTTTTTGTATACGCTAAATGCAACTGTGATTCCTACGAAAGTGAGTTAGGTTCTTAAGTTAGTTTTCTTTTGTTTTGCTCGAGGACGAGCAAAAGATAGGTGCGGGTATTTGTTAGGTGATAAATTGTCGTATTTTACGTGCTTCTTTAACCCACTTTTAGCTCGTATACTAACTTAATCTTTAGGATTTTTACTTGTTTTATTTATATTTTGCAGAAAATAACTTCAAACCGAGCAAACGTCGTGAAAAGTAGTAAAGACGGGACGAAGCGAAGAAAAACAGTAAAAACAGGCGAAAAGGAACAGCAAGGAGGTCGAACCACTGCACCAGAGAAGTGGCACGGTGGGGCCGTGGCACCTGGCCACTGTTCGCTCGTCCGATTTTCTATTTAAACCCTTTTTCGACATTTTTGTTCGGGACCTCCCCGACTCTCCTTTGTTGACTTTTTGGAAGCTTTTAGTTTAGATTTAGCCAATAAAAACCTCGATAGGAGGATTAGATTAGAATTTTAGATTGTAATTCCGGTTTCAAGCTTGTGGAATTTCAAGTTCATTCAATGATTCAAGCATAAGTTTTCTCTCGTCTTTCTCTCTCTATTTTTGTTATATATGTTCATGTTTTAGTTTACAATATTTTGTAATGTTTATTGATTATAGTTGTGAATCTTAGATTGTGATTAGCCTTTTGATAACTGATTGATCTTTGTTTGGGCCTTTACCCCTCTTGTTTATGCTAGAATCTAAGGTTTTCTTTCATTCCCACTAAGTATTCGATGAAATACTTGAAAGAGCTTTCATCCGTGTTTTGGAGCAATTGACTTATGCTGAGAGGTGAGGTTGATTCTCTAGTATGAGTAGAGAGAATAGTTGAGATTGGGACATGAAAATAGTCTCATCGCTAGCTAGGTCAAAAGTTATTAATTTTGTAGTCTAATTGACCTAATTCCATGAAAATAGGTGGTTAGAACATTTAGACTAACCTATTGACCCTTGAGAGAGGGCTTAGGTGGACTTTAATTGGGCAACCAATCATCCTTGAATTACTAGCATAACTTAAGAAGGTGAGGATTTGGATTGATTAGTTAGTCTACCTTAGGTTTAATTAAAATTGAAATCTTCTTTGTTTTTGTAGTTAGTTTTACTTCTCTTCACTTTTGATTTTGCCTAGATTGATACGTTCGAGTGAACTTTGGTAGTTAGAAAACAACTCCCTGTGGACGACACCCCAAGTACTCAACGATACACCTTGCACTTGGGGTTTATAGATATTAAAACTTTTTTCCTAACAATTTTCAAATCCGATTATTAATTGGATCGGATTTAGATGCTTATACATTCGATCTGAATCCAAACCGCTGCTATCCCTACCAACCAAGCAATTTAACCCATATTCTCTCCTCCTCTTATTTTCGAACTAAAATGAATTCAAATATGGCCGCTTACTAAAAAATGACTTTTCTTTTCTAGGGTAAACATATTGAGTTTCGAGTTTCAACTTATTGTTCAAATGTTTTTGTATTTTGTGCTCCAGGTGGAGTATCAGGGAAGTTTAGGCACTTGGAAACAGAAAGCAAGGTGATCATTTGACCTACACAGGCTCACAGTGACGTTCCGTAAATTTCTGGGGTCATGGACAAGTATGCTTTGCGATATCAGACTTTCATTGAGGTTGAGCATGTAAGAATTGTATATTATCTAGTTCCCTTGTAACATAACAATCATTAAAATGCTTATGTAACTAGTTAACAAAGCCCTATCCTCCTAAGAATGGTGATAATGCCCTAATTCCGAGGTTACTACAGGATTAGACACAACAATCGGTTAATTAAAGTCACCAACGTGATTATGAGTTGGGGTGTTATAGGGCACAAGCAGTAAGCGCTTGCATTTTATTTTGGACTAAATATCAAAGTAAATATGGTGTGATCATCAAGAGTAGTACGGAAATAGTTGCTCTACTTACATCATGTGTCCTGTATGGACTCCAAAGGTCTATCTATATGCACAAGTTCAAAATTGCTAGTGGCAATATAATTACTAACAGGAAATGTAGCCCGTGAAATCTATCCACAGACAAGTTTCACAATCAATTCAAAAGTTGATGCAAACTTGTCACCAATCATACGATACATCTTAGACAAAGATGCATGCCTTGCTCTAGTATGCAACAATTCTATCTTATGATCCTTTATTCTTGCACTATTGCACTTGGTAGAGGCATTACCGGTAAATGAGGTGAAAACCTTGTCAGCGTGTACTGAGGCATGGTCGTTGAAATAAGGCATTATCCACAAATGAAGATTCATCAAGGGACACTTGTTTTCCATTAAGTTCCTTAAGCACTTCTTAACACACAATATGCACCAAGGCATTGTTGATTTTACCTAGTGCACTGGTCAGTCACTCTCTAGGAAATTATAGAGGAGAATTTAGAACATGCTCCACAGAGTTATTTTGAGTAGGTACTTGAGCAACCAAATTATTGCCATATTGTTCCTTATATCACTCAGGGTTACGATAAGTGATATAACGAAATAGCTAATGCGTGGGCAATAAGGAAATAGCTTAATCAATATGATCAAGAGATCGAATCTAGGAATCAAGATCTGAATCGCTAATGCGTAGGCTTGATTGTTTCTTGAACCAAAACAATCAATAAAAAATGAAGAATCAAAATGTGTTGATTGATGAAGGTTGTATTGATTGATGGCCTTAGTCAATTGGTCGAAAAGAAAGGCAAGGAGAAAAATCAATTCAGGCCGAATTAAAACTACTATAAGACCGTGAAGACTGGAGGGAAGTCAAAGAATTAGAGAGAAAAGTTGAGTCATATGAGCTTATTGTATTGATTTGCTCACTTACAGTATATACATACAAAATGACCGTGAAAGCAGCTCCTCTTAAACACCTAATGGCTGATGTATACATGTTTCGAGCAACCTGAATTGCTTAAGTTAACTTACTCTTAATGATAAATGCAGAAAAATGTACAATTCCTTCAAGTCTAACGTGCGAATTCTGCTAGAGTTCAACTCAATGTGATGACTTGCTTGGTCCAGCTAGCAATAGGAGTCCTCTGCAGGATTTGAATCAAGTTGGCTTTTAATTCCTCATAGAAGGGCATTTGAGTTGTCAANNTTGTGAAAAGAAATCAAGAGATCTCATCTTCAGCATAATCTGCACCAATGAACTGCATACATACTACAGTAATTCCTTGTGGTGCTAATTACATGCATATATGAGTAAATGTGTACAATTTCCTTTTTCCTTTTTTTTAGGGTGTTGCTTAATATTGCAAACAAGAATGGAAAACGCCTCCGATGTTATACTTGTTTTCAAGCATGCGATTATTATGAAGCGACACTGCACACTAAAAAGCTGCTGTAGTTGAACCCAACCCAAAAATAAAACAAAAGCGACTATAGTTATGAAGCCAAGCTTTACGCCTGCAGTAGCTACCCCTTTACCAAACATGCCCTTGAGAACTATATTGAAAAATAATTACTTGCTTCCAAAAACATAAAAGGGCAGCCCGGTGCACAAGCATTCCGCGTTCACGCAGGGTCCGGGGAACGGCCGCACCCCTAGGGGTATATTGTAGGCAATCTAACCTGACTTTGTAAGTGGCTGATTCCACGGCTCGAACCCGTGACCTTTTGGTCACACGAAGACAACCTTACCGGTTGTTCTAAGGCTCCCCTCCTTGTTTCCAAAAACATGAAATCATTATATTCTATTCACACCTTTGTCAAGGAAACAATCGAAGTCTAAAAATTTTAAATTTCGATTGCATGATTGATCTAATGATATAACGATGTGACAGTCCATCCGTATACAATACTAATACTTTATAGATTCGATAATGTTTTAATTTTTTGTTAGTTAACTGCATAAGATATTTGAACGGCAACATCCTCCATGCTACTATTTCCCCATATTCATTACTCCTTTGTACTATCGTATAGCATCTGTGCTTAACCAAAAATTGTAGAGCATATCTCATCAAAGAAAATTATTCTCTTAAGTATTAATGATTGTATTACAATATAAAAGATAAATTAACAGGTTACTTGTACATGATGAACTAATTGATATTTTTATAACTTTCCAAATCTATTCATTTGATAATGCATCTATGCCTCTAATTTTTATCGTTGCGTTTCAAAAAATACAACATCAAACCTAGTGGCAACAAAGTCAAAGAATTGGATAAGAATTGACCACATAGGGTACCCGGATAGTAAATTAGTAATTACTGAATAGAAAAAAAATTGGTTTTACATTGAGATGCTTTGACCACATTTTGGATCATAAATGCATATTCTAGAACTTTTTTCTGGGTCGTTACTCAAATGATTAATGCAGTGCTGCCAATGACATTTCTTTAAGCAACAAATATCTGATATCATAAGTAACATAATTTTATACCTAGTCAAGTTTGTTCCCTTTGTTTCTTCCCAAAACATAAGGGTTGTTAAGGATGTTTAGATGATTAGAGACAAAATTTTATAAGATACCCCTCTTTATTATCCAGTGCAGGTACAAGTTTCAAATCTCATTGTGCAAAGTTGGAGTATTTTATACTATTA
>NCQV01065828.1:0-16567 GCA_002740545.1 Lophocereus schottii
TATCCTTGACATAAGAGCTCATTGGTTTTCACAACAGAGTTTAAAGGACAAGATCCTTCCTTTCTTTGTCCATGAAACATATTTCCCTCCCTTGTTCATCTCTTCAAATAACCTTAGGGTCATCACAATCTATCTTAACCCCATATGTACACAACCAGCACATTTCCCAAATGATATTAAAGTTTGATGAGTCAAATAGAATCATAACTCCAGGGAAAACTATCCCACCAATAGTGATTGAAAGAATTGATGAGAAATAGAATACTCAACTCTAGAGTCATGGGATAATTTGAGTCAATCATTGGTTTATGCCTCCTTGTTCTCAAGATTCACTTGCATGGTAGACCGTGTGTATATAAAGAATGAGTGGCAACTGAATCAATCAATACACAAAATGACTTTGAAAATGAAAGAGAGTTCCCGCAACTACTATGCCAAAGTGGCAGCTTCTTTCTTACTCAATATATAAGCCCTTCCTACAGCTGCGGGCCTTGAAGGTGAGAGCCCTTGTCTACAGCCTTTAGTCTTCAGGAACAGGCAGTAATGAGGTGCTCTGGACTAACACACCACGTGCATTTGTTAGTTCCCACTCGGCACTCAGGCATGTTGTGGTTAATTCTTCCACAAATCTGCTCCAAGTGAAACCACACTCTAAGAGCCTATTCTTAGCAGTGTTCCACCAAATATTGGTTTCACCAGTTAGATAAAATGTTCCAATGTTCACCTTTTTATCTCCTGCGACCTCTATTTCAGTGAAAACTTTCTCCACTCCTCAAATCCATTCTTAAGGTTCCACTGTGTCATAATTTCCAGTCTAGAGTTCTGTAGTATGAATCAGCTGAAGATATCTCTCCAAGGGCAGTAACCCATCAAGATTTCTCATTGACGCAGTCCAAATGCATGACAAAGATTTTATTTGTCCAACTTAAGCTTTATGAACGTGATCTGCAATAGGAAACTTAGGTTGAATCAGCCAAAAAGGGTAGACACATCGTGTTTCTCTCAGCAATAGATTCCACAAGTTAGATAACAATCAACCCTATACAAAGTGTAGTTAAGATTTGCCTTCTGTTCAGGTGTGCTACAAAATTATCATCTATTGACATGGGTGTAACCCAATCATAATTCAGCTCCTAGTAACAATTGAGCTCTTAAAAACAGGAAAAAGTTATCAGAACTGATGAAGATATGACATGAGAGTGAATGATGATGCAACTGGATAAGGTGATGCTATGAAGACAAAAAGATGAAGTGAGGCATATCCAACAGTTGATCATCCAACAAGGATAATGGTAGATGGTATGTCATCAGAAATGGTATGTCATCAGAAAGTGTAGTGAAATATTTTCAAGAGTAATGTCTACTTCATAGATGGAGGTGGAGTCAATGGTCTACTTGCAGAGTTTAGGCGATTTAAGCAAGTCTTGAATTGCAATGGATTAAAGCAAAATGTCTCTCTAAAGTGTCATTGGTTTCTCTTATATGAAATAGTTTGTAGTCAATGGTTTCGAACTTATGTATAGTAGAATAAGCCTCTCTAAAATCCGACAATTCAGGGGATACTACATCAAGAACTCTCATATAGCTCACTTAGCTGAAATTCTTGGGTTACTAAAGAAAATATATCTCTAATTATTGAGGAATATTAAAGGAGTTGCCTACACAAAATGATACTCATATGATGAGGAAGCATACGCTCAAAGTTGTAGGTACCCAATGAGTTGAACAGTCTATACCATCAGACTTCTAGGTTGAATTTCATTGACCATTGGTCTCCAAATATGCTGTAATATGGGTCATTGGAAAGCTTACTTTCTAAACTTTGATATAGACTAACTAAAACATCTCTATTTGATGGAATGCATAGGCTGCAAGTGGATTAAACTTAGACCTTGTGCATTAGAATTCTGCCAACTTTGTAGACTTTGACTTGTTTAATAGTTTTGAATGACCAAATGACCTCTAATCCACTTGAAACTTATTTAATATGCAAGATATCTCCTTAAACTTAAAATAGGATGGAAAATCCTTGCGTAAATCATGGTGATCATAGACAAAAGTTACTTTAAGATCGTTCCTTGTGCACTGATCAAAACTGCCAAGTTGATTTGTAACAACCCCCAACCCTAGGGCTACGAATGTTAATGATTCTGAAATTTCTGGGGCGAAACAGATAGAGTTTCGCCTGCAAACTGGCCAATTCTAATGCTTAAAGCCTTACATCACATCATCTACATTGAATAGAAGTACAAAAGGATACCAAATCAAGCTCTACAGCTACACGCCGGAGACCACAACTCTACAGGCTACACGCGCGGAGTACAAAGGTTTACATCCAAAACTAAACAATTCAAGCTAAAAGAATGGCCTACCAATTAGATGGGTGGCTCATATGACCATACATATCTAAATGCATTGGAACACCTGTAACTTGTTATTAAAAATCACCCTTGAGTCTTATGCTGGAGATCAAACTATATATACAATGTAGGGATCCATCTGACAAAGAAGAATATATGAGTAGAATATGTGAGAGATAAGCAGACATTACAATCGCCACAAATCTCCAATGATATCATAATAATCTTCATTCCTCACTAACCACTTTCTCAGTACCTTAACTCTCCACTCTATATCCCAAAAAGAAAATCTCAACCTGGCTCTGATACCAAATCTGTAATGGCCCCAAATTAAACATGTTTCACTGTTTGTATTTTCCTTAATAAATCCCTTCATTATCAATTAGACACCCCAATGATAGGGGCATTACTGCCATCCAAAAGGACCAGGCTTGAAACATGAGTACTATAAATAACATAGTTATAACTTCAATCATGCACATACACACCTGATCAATCCATAAATAATCAACTGTTAATCAACATAAGGCTTTTACACCATAGTATAAACAATTCACCATGTAATCTGTATCTCCATCCATTGAACATTTCAATATACTTCTCTAAAAATGTGCATACACTGTGTCAGTGTTAGTCTATCCAGATTCCCTTGCTCAACTTATTATCTTGCACTGGTTTACTAGCATGAAGACGATTCTCTGAGCATTTGCCTAAAACAAAACATGTAAACATTTTGAACTGTGAGCCGGAGCTCAATACATGCATTGGTGCAATGTTAAATCATTATTTGATTGGGACCGCTTTGTAATTCATTTAGTTAAAACAGTGAATAAGATGATGTAAAGCTAGATTGCTAGTTATTATCCGATAGTGAACCGCTTGATGCTGTTACAATCTATGGATAGGTGTACACCTGCCAAGCCAATCGGGGACCTGGCCTGAAGCCGTGCGGGTAACTGAAAGGCGAATGCCCTATAGATGGTAACTAATGCGGTCACTAATTAACCGATAAATCACTGCGTAAACTGATTCATTGATGTATTTGCCAAGACATGATAACATTGATAAATATACTGTGATTTCTAAAGATACAAGCAATAGACGTCCCTGAAGCCTTTAAAAATGATATTTCACTTGATAATACTTATGCACAATGGAAATGATAGAGTAGGCCTCAACTCTGTTTCATAAATGTCACTATAAGTATGTGTAGTCAGTAAATGATCCTTACTCGTGCAATTGGGTAAGTAAAAGTAGGTGTAACAGAAGTTGAATAATGAAATGGGATACACAATTTCTGCATTTCAATATAATAAACTGATTTTAATTCACCATAAGACAAGTTAAACTAAAATGAAATGATTTAAATCAGTTAGGGTTACTGAACTTGAAATGCAATAAATTGATGTAAAATAGACCAAATGGAAATGATTGAGGTTTAATGAAAAGATTTTAATTGATATAAATGAAATATGAGCTTCTGATATTTCTGAAATGGATAATGAAAAGTGTGAGGTTCAATGCCTCTAAAATGGATAATAGAATGGTTAATGCCTCTAAAAAGGATAATAGAAGGTTCAATGCCATGAGGGGTGTTCTAAGGTTCATAAAAGTTCAAATAACCTCAGTAAATCTGTTAAACACTAACTTGAGTCATTACTGAGCTCACTTCTCAAATTTCATTTTCATGCTCACTTAACTCGGTTCTCAAACACAAGTAAGCTTCTATAACAAACTTTTTGAACTCACTACATTTTGCAATTTCCTTGCAATACCCATAATTATATAGAAACTTCTGAAAATATTTTCAAATGTCTTGATTTCTGCATTCACTTATGTTACCGTTTGATGGTCTGCATTATAAAATCCATATCTTTCACTCCTGACCTCCAAATAAGATGTAAAACCCCAATATAAAAAGCTCATAATGTCCACTAAAACATTCATTAAGGACACCATATGATTCCCTCAGTAAGGTCTCCAAAATTAGGGTAGAACACAAACATGCAAAATTTCAGTCCAATCTGCGTAGGCATAGTAAAACGATCATAACTTTTTCGACAAAGCTCGGATTAAGGCGATTCAAAACGAATTTGAAATATAACTCATTGAAATATCGACACACCAAAAATCACAATTTTTCAGTAGCCCAATCCATACCAGTTTTTCCGTAAAGTTACTGTTCTAGTTCAGTTTCTAGTTTCAATGTATTCTGCATAGTGTTGAGTAAATTGGTCATAACTTTGTCCACACAACTCAAAATTGAGTAATTCCAAATCCTATTGAAAGATAACTCATCAAGCCATCACTACACCAAAAATCATGAATTGTGGAGGTGCCAAACAGTACCATCATAATCCTAAATTGATCCCTATTTTGGGTCTGTATATAGCTCAATCAGCACATTTTTGCAAGCTTTTCTTCACGTAACCACCCACTAAAATCACTCTTTGATTTATATAAAGCAGCTTAAACATCTTGATGTTCATTACCAATGCCAAAGATCACAAAATCTCATTTAAAACAATCAAAATCCATCATTACAACCTAAACTTGCATGAACATGAACAACCTCTATCTTTTCTTTCTTTCAAGCTGATCCAACCAATAAAACACTCTTGATTGCATCAAAACAACATGATTACTAATCAAAACCAAAATACAACCAAAATTACAAGATAAAGTTAGGGTTTACTCACTTTGTTCATGTATAAAGGAGTGTAATTGGAGGTTTGATGCATGAGGGGTATGGGGAACAGATAGCGGTTGACTTAGTGGCTATAGGGGTGGCGGCTGGTGGCCTGAAACTACTAGAATAGTGGTGGCAGTGCTGGAGGGAGGGAGAGGCCGAGTAGAGAGAGAGAGTAGAGAGAGAAGAGAGGATGGTTAGCCTTTGCTTGTGATTTGCATGCTTATCTTAAGTACTTGGTTAACATAAATATTTTCCCTTGATCGTTTTACTTGGCTGAGATTAACTCTAGCAAAATGGGCTTAAGCCAATGGAAATTCAGCACACACAATATTACTTAGTCAAGCCAAATGAGGTAGCAGCTTGTTGGGCCGGAATTGGGATTAAATGAGCTCGGCTTGGACAAAAAAAACCAAACCGAGCGCGATTAATTAAATTTGCTTTTCCCAAACTCGAAATTAAATGTAATAGCAAGGAAATAATTATGAAAATAATTTAATCTTTTAAATTATAAATATCGAGGTCTAATATCAATTTCTCCGAAAAATTATTTTCTGTAAATGAAACTCGAATTGTAGAGTGGGGCCGTACATGAATTTTCATAACTGTGATGATTCAATGAGTTAAATAAATGTGAAAAAGTGAAAAATGAATTACATGGCTTAATTAAATAAATAAATATAATTTAGGGTCGGACTATTACAATTAGCAATCAATGGCCTATTTTAGCTATACGAACTTCGTTTTAGGAGTGAACTTGCTTGAACAGGGGTATCCTTAAAAAATTTGATTATAAAAAAAGTGCAATGTATGAAAAAGGATTTCGCTGCGAGAGACAGCAAAATTATTAGCCGTTATGGCCCATGCGTTTTCAATTGGCTAAGATAATATGCTTCGGCCAACATGTTATGAATGACATTAGCCTAGGGGATAAGTTCTGGTATTAGGAGACCCTAGAAGACCCTGACGACGGTAATGGTCCGATATGTTATGTGTAGTCGTCTCGGGGGTAAGAGCTTAAGCGTGAGCGTTAGGTCTCACTATGGGGTTGAGAATAGATCCCACCCAATCAGTACCCTAAATGATCTTATGCCAGATGTATTTTCCTAATAAGCGAAGAAAAGCAGTCGGCATTATGCCATTTCAAGTATTTTAGACAGAAAGTTTTTATGGGCCATTAATAGGCCAGATGAATAAAATGTAAAAAGTTTATAAGGGTCAGTATGCGACCAATACGAAAGCGATTTCTTTTAAAGAATATGGCCCTCAAGAGGCTAATAGAAGAGGTTTTATGAGCCTCGAGAGGCTAAGCAAAGTGTTTTTAAGAAAAGAAAGAAAGCCTCTTGTGTATGACATGTGCATATTCTAAGCATAACTTATGAATGAGATGCTAAGTAAGATACAAATATGAAGAAGAAAGCTTTATGAGCGTATTTCATGCATACCCTATGAAAGAGGTTTGATTAAGACTCGTAATGCGCATTTTATGCATATCATATGAATGAAATGCCAAGAAAGCCATGAATATAAAAAGTGATAGCCTTATGTGCACATTGTATGAATGAGGTTTCATGTATAGTTTGAATGGAATGCTAAATAGTTATGTTTATGAAAAAGAAAATTTTTGTGCTTAGCCTCGTTGCTTGCTTATGTGAATTGAGTGCTTCGTTTTTAAGAAGTTGGTTATTAGGGGCCTAGAAATATGTTCGAGTGGTTAAAATGAAGTTTATATTTAGTGACAATATGATAGTAAAGTATAAATACGTGACATGTGACTATTAAAGATATTAGTGCCTGCAATAGTTTTGTTTTAGAGGGTCGGGAGACACTTACTGAGCGTGTGGTTGCTCATCCCGCTACTCTTTCCCCTTTTTCTCCAGGTTTTCTTTATGATAGGAAGAAGTTGAGCTAGCTATGTCAAGATGGAATCTATTCTTGCTTCCAAGGTGTCGTGTGTGCCCATTTGAAGGGGTCTTACATGTTTAATGAAGTCATGTAATGTATTCTTAGTTTGTAAATATATGTTAACCAAGTATTCTAGTTCATATAATGCATATGGTACGAAGGTTGCTTAGTATGTGAGCCAACCATCTAATTAGTTAGGTGTCTTCTTTGTTAAAGTTAATTATGTATTGGGATGTAAACCCCAATACTCTGGTTGTGCGAATCGTTAAGTTGTGTCGTTCATTTATTATGAACCGTTCTATTTGGTGTGCTCCGAGCGAGTGGCTCATTGAGTTATGAACTCCAGCGTGTAGCCGTTGAGCTTCTTTTAAATATTTTACGCTTTCGTTGATTTGCAGAGGTTTATTGTAAGGCTTTTAGTCTGGAAACGGTTAGTTTTTAGGGGAAACTCTATCCGTTTTACCCTAGAATTTAGGTAAGAAGATAAGAAAACATAACACTCCTGGCCCTAGGGGCTAGGGGTGTTACATTGATGGTATCAGAGCATGGTCTTGCGGTCATAGTCAGCGACTTGAGTCTTGCATCTCATATAGTTGCCTAGGAATGTGTTCACGATGACGTGATACATGCCTGCTTTGTTTATAAATGTGAGGTTTATGGAAATGTTAGCGCGTTTACCTAGTGATGTGCTACTTGAGTGAGCTGAATGGTTGGATGAAAGAACCTTTTGCTAAGGTGCAGGTCGAGTGACTCATATTTTCATGGATGAGTTAAGTGTTAGCTCAATCGAAAGTTGTTTTGCTTATATGCCTAGGAGATTTTAATCCAAGGTTTAAAGAACATATGATTTGAAATCGAATGATTGGGAAGCCTTAAATATAAGCTCGTCTTTGCCCCTAAAGTATGATTTGCTCCTCGGGCCCCATAATGGACTGAGCAGACGCACTTAATGGTTGGTAGGGAATGAGCTAGAAGCAGTTAAGCCATTCCCCTTTCGAAGCATAGAAACTTTCAAAGTTGAGATCCTTCCTAAATAGTGAGTTAAGGTTTTTCTTTCGCATAAAAGACCTTTTCTAACTCCATTGTTAGGCCTTACTGTTGCGCCTGAAGACTTGCATTTACTTTACAATGATGTTCATGCCTTGTTTTATAACCATAAGCTTCTATGTGTAACTAGATGTATTGAATACTTACTTGTCAAGATGCATTCACTGCTTGATGTGTCCATGACTAGCTATGTGTTTTATGGATAACTTGTTGCACTTCTCGATGTTTGCTTGACTTAAGTTGGTTTATTACACGACTTGGTCGTTTAGATAATACAAGTTTTGTAATTCATAGCATGACATGACCAATGGCTCATTATTTGCATTCCGTGACTTCTCTAATTTCATGTTATAGCTAAGTAACTACATGCGCCTGTGTTTAAAGCATGATGAGACAACCATAGAAACCTGTATTCATAGATTCTTTCCCTTATTGATTGATCAGAGTAGTGCGGCAGAAGCATATAGGCACATAAGCCATAGACCCAAGACTTATCCTTTTAATATAAGTTGCAACATAGGTTTTGCATTTACATACGGTTATATGGGCACATTCTTGCATGACAATGAATGAGCCTAAGTGTCTTCGAGTATCAACGTGGCATACATGTAGTGCTAAGCTCATAGGAGCTTATATAGTCACTTTGGACTTGTTATTAAACAGTCATTGATCTGTTTGTCAACGAATTGAAAAAGTAAATGCACTTTATGGTGTTTGCTTAGCTTGAGTTTGGTCAGGCATATGGCTAAATTAGCCGAACAATTTAACTTGTGTGATTTGTCAAACAGTATGATCTCTGAGCCATTGTTTACACTCCACGAATTTTATTATCTTATGGTATAGCTTGAGTGGTTGTATACACATGTATTTAATGTACAACGTAATGACTGTAAGAGGCTGCATTAGCATGTGTTCACCTTCATATATTTCATGTTTTAGGAGGGAAGCATAATAATGTATCCAAGGTCATATTTAAATTCTCTATTCTAAATTTGGTGTGTGAGTTGCATAAAATGACCATTAGCATGATTGATCCAAGTGTCATGGCATGATATGATCGTGCTATCTTGTACCATATTTTACGTGATAAACTTAATGGGGGAACCTTAGACTGTATTTTACTTTATTAGCTGACTTACTTATTGCCATTAGTATCATAGGATTGTTTTTGTTTTGGTTTGCAGTATTGTTATGCTACTATTCTGCATAATAATAGTTTGCAATCTTAGAGACCTACATTTGCTTGAATACGTGATTGTCCATCTAGTTCATGTGATATGATAAGCTACTAGGGGTGCCTGTGGTCGCATTGGAGTCTATACATCACTTGATCGTCGAATTGTGAAATGTGTATGATGTGGTGTGGGTTGTTTGTGTTGCGTACATATTTGTGATATTCTTATAAGGGTGCAAAAGGGGTGTAGATTCATGTCTATGACCATGTCATCACTCAGTAAGTAGAGATAATTAGTTCTCTATGAAGACACTATGGTTGAACTTTCCATTAGCTAAGCTATTGTGATTATCCCGTCTACTTATTATCCTTTCAGCTACACACTGGCCGAAAATCTTTTGTTTAGTTTATTGTAGTTCTCTAACATGAAACATAAGCTTAGGAGCTCTTGAGTAATTCCTCTACTAACTCCCATGTTGCTTGATGTATTATACCCTGTAACTCATATGCTTGAGCAACTGTTTTGAAAATATATGCAAGCAAATTAAGTACTTAGAAGCCTTCCTTCCCCCATGAAAACCAAAACAACGTGCTTACAAGTAACATACTGAACCCTCAGTACCCATCAGCCTGCATTCTTAGCATGCCATTGTTCTTCCAAGTTCCTTCTTGCTTGCTAATTGATAGCACCATGAATTACTCTCAGTAATGTATAGGTATATCCTTGTAACAGTGATTGATGTTACTTATAATTACTAGTCTTTTAGATGCTGAGTTATCTTATGTGCTTGCTACTTTGGTGTCCTTGCTACTTTTCTGTGATATGGAAGCCTTGGTTGACTGACTTCATTTTGAAATAATTTGATTTCTTCATGTTTCAGAATGAACTTGGTTAAATTGAATGCCTTGATATGACCTCGAATTATTATGTTTAAGTTGCCATACATAAAAATCCTTTAAATGTCCGCCCGTGTTGATGTGTAAGTGTAGAGTACTCGTTGCGATTCTAGTGTTGCTTAGATAAAAATTTTAAAGATGATGTTCATTTAAAATAAGTTCAATACGGTTATCCACGCCAACTCATTAGGCCCTCTTCAATGCGATTTGCCCTCGGCGCCTAAATAGAGTGAGTAGACGCTTGAAGAGGATTGGCGATGAGGAGACTAGATATTATGAGCTATTTTCTTTCAAATTAAAAGAAGCAGTGATTCCAAAATGAAACCTTTTGGAAACCTACCGTGTTGATCATAGTTGTGTGTTTACATTCTCAAAAAGACCGAATTCAGGGTTAGAATTTCGAGGACGAAATTCTTTTAAGAGGGGAAGAGTGTAAGACCCGCCTTCCTTATTTTACGTTAACGTAGCCGCCTTACCTTCTACGTTACAAAATTCGTATTTTTATTAACCATATGAGTTAAATTAGTATCGATGTGCTTATGTGAATATTAAAAAGAATTGCTATTGTTATTATTGATTTTGTTGACGTTACTTATTTATAAATTATTAAATCGATGCTAAGCCGAGTTTTTTAAATTGTTTTTTCGTTTTATTTAGCCAATCCCCGAAGTTTAAGTAGGATACCAGTTGTAGGACTTTTCGACTAGAGCTTAGACTGATCGATAACAAAAATGGGAATAGGATTTAATTAGTGTGGCTTTTGGAACAAAAAAAAAAAAAAGAAGAAGAAGAAGGGGCCAAAGCCCCTTTCTCTTCCACAGAGAACCACGGGCGAGAAGGGGGCTCTCTACCAGCCCGTGACCCCAACACCCAGAGAGAGAAGGAGGAGGGGAGAGAGAGAGAGAGATGAACAGAGGAGAGAGAGAAGGCCGGTGACAGTAGCACCACTCCCGTGCGTACGCCCACCCGGAGGGTCCTCCACCAGCCGGACGTAGCCCTCACAGAGAGAGAGAGAGGGAGGTCGAGTGAGAAGGAATTCGAAGCACCACGAGAATTGAGCATGATTCAGGCGACTGGGGCACTATTTCGGTGGCCAAGGTGGCTAGCGCTGGTAGAGTCGATTCATTTGCAAGCTGGTGAGAGAGAGATGGGTCGAGCGAGAGCCACGATTTAGGGAGGTTAGGGTTTGAAACCTCTGACGCGACCACCACCGTTCTCACTACTAGTGTGGGCTCGAATTTGACCCGACCAAACAAGGGCTGGAGGTTGACAAAATAGGGCAGCAACAACCAGCGAGTGGGGAAGCAAAAGGGGCAAGCCTAATTCTGTGCATGCCAACCGAACCAAACCCTAAGTCGATTTACTAGCTTGGATTCCAGGTGGGTGTTTCTCCCCTCCTAAGTATTAGTAGTTTCGAAATGGTTTTAACCTTTAAGTTGCGATGCATGTTAAGTTTAGTTAGTTTATGCCTAAAAATGACTTCAAATCGTTAAATGTTAGTTTAGTTGATTAATACTAGAAAGTGGATTTGAATCGATATATGTTAGTTTAGGTAATACATGCTTAGAAGTAGCTTCGAAATAATATACATATACTTCAAAACAATGTCCAATAAGTTAACTAATTCATGCTTGAAAACAAATTCAAAATGAATAAAGAATGTCTATATTCGATGCATGCCAAGTGGCTTGGTTCATATTTAAAAGTAACCTTCGAAAGGGCCTAAAAATGCTTTGAATTGATACTTGTATGATTAGTCAATTCATGCCTAAATAGTAGCTTCGAAATGCTATGTGAGCATTTAGAATCAATGCTTGAATAGTAAGTTGGTTCATGCCTAATTAGTAGCTTTGAATTAACATGTTAACACTTCGAATCGATGCTCGTATAGTAGTTAATCCATGCCGAAATATTAGCTTCCAAATACCATATGAACACTTGAAATCGATGCCTCTCTGTATAGTTAAGTTATGTTTAAATGGCCTTATTAGGCTTGAATGGCAACTTCGATGTACTAAATGAATGCCATGAATCGTATTATGTTTAAATGGCCTCATTAGGCTTGAATGGTGACTTCAATGTACTAAACAAATGACTTGAATCACATTATGCTTAAATGGCTTCATTAGGCTTAAATAGTAAATTCAATGTACTAAACCAATGTCTTGAATCGTATTATGCTTAAATGGCTTGATTAGGCTTGAAATGTAACTTCAAAACAATGAATGAACGCCTCGAATCGATACTTGTCTATTTAGTTGAATTATGCTTGTGAAATAGCTTTGGAAACAACAATCGAATGACGATGGGCATGTTTAACCCTTTACTGCAATAGATGAATGCAATCGTGTTTCACGCTTAGTTAGTTTAACTTAACTTACTAAGCGCATCGTTTCAAAGTCGAGGTCGTATGAACGTGTGTGTGTATATATATATATGTATATATATATGTCTATGTATATATATATGTATGTCTATATATATGTATGTATGGTTATAACCGTTGGATGCAACACACTGCTAAATGTTACTTGTTTGTTCGGTAAGCTAAGTATTTGTAATTTACGTAGGTTTACATATCGCTTTTCAGTATATCATGATGATTCGAATACTAAATTGTGAAATTGAAACTGAGATGGCAGTCGGATGGTTTGAGGTAGAACTATGAGTGGTGCGAGGACCTGCGGTCGGTTGTTATGTGACGAGGGAATCTGGGTTGTGATTACCGCAATCGTGGGGTTTGTGAGGCTGTGTGTGGCCCATTGTGTTGAAATGATTATGAAGTGCTTGAATGTATTATGTGTGAACCCCTCCCCTTTTATGTTAATAAGATGCATTATGCGTGTGAAGGTGTTGTTTTGAAAAAGGATGTTTCTCGTATTTTAAAATAATAGCGGCCATGAATATTAGCAATCAATGGCCTATTTTAGCTATATGAACTTCATTTTGGGAGTGAACTCGCTTGAATGGGGGAATCCATAAATAATTTGATTAAAAAGAAAGTGCAATGTATAAAAAAGGATTTTCCTGTGAGAGGCAGCAAAATTATTAGTCGTTTTGGGCTATACGCTTTCAATTGGCTAAGATAATGTGCTTCAGACAATATGTTATGAATGATGTTAGCCTAGGGGATAACTTCTGGTTCTAGGAGACCACAAAAGACCCTGATGAGGTATATATGTTATGAATGATGTTATATGTAGCCGTCCCGGGAGTAAAAGCTTAAGCGTGAGCGTTAGGTCTCACTATGGGGTTGAGAATAGATCTCACCCAATCAGCAACCTGTAATGATCTTATACGAGATATATTTTCCTAATAAGCAAAGAAAAGCAGTCGGCATTACGCCATTTCAAGTATTTCAGAAAGATAGTTTTTATGGGCTATTAAAAGGTCAGATGAATGAAATGTGAAAAGTTTATAAGGGTCAATATGCGGCTAATACGAAAGAGATTTGTTTTAAAGAATATGAGCCTCAAGAGGTTAAGAGAAGAGTTTCTATGAGCCTCAAGAGGCTAAGCAAAGTGTTTTCAAGAAAAGAAAGAAAGCTTTCTGTGTATGACATGCGCATATTCCAAGTATAACTTATGGATGAGATGCTAAGTAAGATACAAATATGAAGAAGAAAGCTTTATGAGCATATTTCATGCATACCTTAGGAATGAGGTTTCATTGAGACTCGAAATGCGCATTTTACATATATCATATGAATTAAATGCCAAGAAAGGTATGATTATGAAAAGTGATAGCCTTATGTGCACATTATATGAATGAGGTTTCATGTATAGTTTGAATGGAATGCTAAATAGTTATGTTTATGAAAAAGAAACCTTCTTTGCTTAGCCTCGTTGCTTACTTATGTGAATTGAGTGCTTGGTTTTTAAGAAGTTGGTTATTAGGAGCCTAGAAAGATGTTCGAGTGGTTAAAATGAAGTTTATGTTTAGTGATCCTTCCATAAGGGTTTTATAAATGCCTAATATGATAGTAAAGTATGAATGCATGATATGTGACTATCGAAGATATTATTACCTACAATGGTTTTGTTTTAAGGGGGTCGGGAGGCACTCACTGAGCATGTGGTTGCTTATCCCACTACTCTTTTCCCTTTTTCCCCAAGTTTTCTTTATGATAAAAAGAAGCTGAGTTAGCTATGTCAAGATAGAATCTATTCTTGCTTGCAACGTGTCGTGTGTGCCCATTTGAAGGGATCTTGCGTGTTTAATGAAGTCATGTAATATATTCTTAGTTTGTAAACATTTATAAACCAAGTATTCTAGTTCATGTAATGCATATGGTACGAAGGTCACTCAGTATGGCCGTAAGAGCCAACCATCTAATTAGTTGGGTGTCTTCTTGATTAAAGTTAATTATGTTTTGGGATATAAATCCTAATACTCTGGTTGTGTCAACCATTGAGTTGTATCGTTCATTTATTGTGAACTGTTTTGTTTGGTGTACTCTAAGCGAGTGGCTCGTTGATTTATAAACTCTAGCGTGTAGCCATTGAGCTTCTTTTAAATGTTTACGCTTTCGTTGATTTGCAGGGGTTTGTCGTAAGGCTTTTAGCCTAGAAACGGTTAGTTTTTACGGGAAATTATGTCTGTTTCATCCAAAAATTGAAGTAAGAAGATAAGAAAACATAACACTCCTGGCCCTAGGGGCTGAGGGTGTTACATCTAGTAAGTGCTCTGTTACTTTGAAGAAGCCTAGAGGAAATACCGTACACACAGAGAGTGAAGGAAATGTTAGAATGCATTTCCTCAAGCACAACCTCTGATAGTGTTGTTAAGCACAAGTTCTTATAGCGCTGACTTCTCTCAATGAAATGTTTCAACATATCATTCGAGAGAGCACTAAATATACTGGGTAAAAGAATCTCCATGAACACATGAAAATCATAACTTTTTGTATTGTTAACCTTTGCACCATTAGGCTCTAAAATATTGCTCAAATTGAACTAATATCCATCAGGCATTTGAAGTCCTTTCACCCATTCACACAACTCTCTTCCTTTATGTATAGGAAGAATGGGTTTTGCTTTTCGTTTAACAAGTTTACCACTAAGGCTTGGCTACCAATGCAATTCTTCTCCATCACATATATTTACGGCATACATTCTTGATTTGACATTGTTTTTTGTCTTTCCATAGACATCCATAATAGTTTGAAGGATGTTTTTGAAGAAGTTCTTCTCTATGTACATCGCATCTGAGTTATGGTGGAGCAACTGGTGTTACCAATAAGGTTACTCGCAGAATATGTCTTCATTCATCGATTTATGCTCATTTTCCTTAAATCCTGGTATTAGAAAGTCATTATTTGTGGTTACGATTAGGAAGTGCTCCACCTCAGCATAAAGTTGATCCCCAATTATTCTGTGAGAATGACCCCCATAATAGTTCTATCTTTCCTAAATGAAGTTCTAATTCTTCTAAATGCATGATTCTTTGGCAAGAAACGTGGATGATAGTCCAAAGCATGAGAATTTGCCTCTGTTCTCCTACATAAGCCGACTACTCATTAGTACTCCACCCAAATACTGTTCTATGTGTTAAGAAATCATTAATGGTCCATATAAGTGTAGCCTCCAACTGAAATGTCTGACCTGTAGAAATGTCATACGTTTTGATTCTAACATCCCACATTTCTTTCAACTCATCAACAAGAAGTCATAAACATACATCTGTTCTATTCTTGGGATTCTTAGGGACGGGGATTACACAAGTCAGGAACATAAATGGTGTGGTCAAACACATTTCAGGGGGAAGATTATAAGCTGTAACTACCACTGACCAAATGGAATAAGATCTTGAATATAAAATGTAAGGATTAAATCCATCAGCACATAAGCCAAGCCTAACATTTCAAGGCTCTATAACAAAGATAAGGTAATTGTTACCGAAATGTTTTCATGTTGTCCTAACTGACCAATGACATAAAACATTTTCCTCACGTGGATATTGATTATGGCATCTCATGTGTTCTCAGTGTTTCTTAAAGCATACAACCCTTGAAGATGTAGTTTTAATAGAAGTAATGCATCCTTATGTATGGTAATTGATTTTAATTTTATATTGTGACCTTTGCCTCTTCCATCTTCAATCTCCATAAAACTTACAAGCATCAAGGTTTGAGTCCTTTTTAATGAAAAGCATGCAACTTTACCGTAACAATCAATGTGTATCACATCATTGCTGTAACAGCCAGGATTCTTAATCTGGGGCTAACTGTTTGGGTTAGCGTTTTCACTAACTTTGCTCTATTTAATTGGCCATGTTAGACTATTTATTTACAAACTAAATATATGTAATATTTGTGCTGAGTAATTAATTAATTTTCTTATTTATTACGCGATTACGTGAAATTAGTGAGTTCGTTAAAAAAAGGGTATCGAAGTGTGATTACATGGGATTCATAAGTCCGGCTAGGACAATTGCAAGATCAACCGGGGTTATTTTAGTCTAATAGTAGACAAATCAAACAAAAAAAAAAAAAAA
>NCQV01065829.1:0-11369 GCA_002740545.1 Lophocereus schottii
ATTGTCATCGATTTTATTACCCATGTTTAAGTATCAATGTTAAATAATAGTTTTTTATTCAATTATTTTAACAGTTACAAATTTATAAATTGATTGGTTCGATATTCTAGTTGTCATCATTCATTATCCAAATTTGAGGAGACAATTCTCATAGGCCAAATGACATTAAACATATGCCAAAATTTTTTTTAAAAAAGAATATGTTTCCATGCTAAGATAAAGTATAAAAGGCAGGAGAACAAAATTTATATTGGACGCTTTTTATAAACAAAGGCCCCAAAAAAAGGTGCAAAGGTTAGTGTCAAATGGTATATATACATATATAATGATTGTATGTTTAACTTTGAAATATGTAAATGAATTTATCATACATGGTTTAATGTTTATACATCTTCTATTTTTCTTTTTAGTAAAAGGGTCTTTAAATAATGACGTTTATTTTACAAATGTAACGGGATAATTGGACACTTATATTCATGAGATTAATTTTACAAATATGTCTGTAAGGACCCCTAATTAAATTATAGTGTATAAAAATTGATACGTAAACCTGTCTTATCATCAAAATGATCCTATATCTTTTTGAGAACTAACTACAAATTGATACATTATTACATATATTAAATTATATGCAATCATTTGATGACGAATCCTTTTGATTGTGAATTCATTATTATATGATAAATGCATTTACATATTTCAAAGCTATATATACAATTATCATGCATGTATGCTGTTGTACACTAAACTCTTCACCCTTTTTTCCCCTCTTTTTGTACTTTTTTTATTAAAAAATCATCAAATATAAGAATTGTTCTTTTATCATGCTACGACTAGTGTCCAACTAAAAACATAGTTGTCAATCTAAACAATATGTCAAAATAAAATAGTTTATGTAGATATTTTTTAGTAATAATTAGTTAAATAAATTAGCGCTTCTAATTAAAATAAATGATAAAAGAAAAATGATATGATCATAAAATTTTCACACATGTCTGAAAAATAATATGATCATAAAATTTTCACACATGTCCATGCGAAGCATGGAATGCACACTAGTTTGAATGAGAAATTTGAATATTAATAAATTACTTGGATCATATTGATGTCATATATGCAATGCAAGGATGGAGGAGGTTAGGAATTTTTCCGAAACTTTTCTCACGATTTCATGAGGAAAATTTTATCACTTATTTCTAATAATTTTTCCACCTAACTTTCCTCCATATTTTTTTCTTTGTGATTTTCTCTAAACCAAACACAAGAAAAAAAGTAACTTTTTTCTATTTTTTTTCTTTCCATCAAATTTTTCAAGGTCCAAATGGAACCTAAATGAACACTAATTAAATTTTGCATTTTCGTTTGAGATTTCTTATTATATTATATAGATAGTATATAAGTGAGAAAACATTGGGAAAATTCTCTTTTCTATTAGCAGAAATGCTCAAATTAAACGATAATATAACTTCATCCTAAAAGCATAATATATACATTTGAAATTTCTCAAAATGTTAGTTGTAGGAACCACCATTATCAGAAAAATAAACAAAACCAACAATAGAAAATAATTCAACTCTTCAAAAGCGAACATATTTTCCTCTTCTATTGTAGATGGAATATGATGTATAAAGCAAGTTAAGGAACTTCAAAATTGCAATGATTTTATGATTTATGTGACATATTTTATGCTTCAAGAATAACAAGAGGGGAAAAACATCCTAAATGTAGGCATTGTTTTTGCATCTTCAATTTTATTTATGCAAAAACAACATTGTTTTTCACCCTTGGATTGTGACTTACCTTATGGTCCTTTTCTACTTTGTCATTAGCACTAAGGAAATGATGGTGTTTGCCCTCTTAATTTGTCAAGATCTTATAAGGATTGCATTAACTGCAACATGTTATTTTTGCGAATTTGTGTCATAATTACTTATTAAACAAGAGCAATTAATACACGCATTTAGCGTGTACGTTGTGAACTACTCAATGGCAAGGAAAGCAAGAAGTTTGCAAAGTCTAATACCACTATCGATTCGCGAAAATGAGATAGATTAACGTTACCCTTAGTAATGGTGCTCATTGTAATTCTTGATTTCGAGTAAAATAGATGCATCAGATTAGAAAATTTTTAATTTTCTCTGGGCTTGGTTTTGATGATAGCATTATGTATGCTGACGTTAATTATAGACATTTTTCTTAAGCTCTTTTGAAGTCTGCATTACAAAATTCACAAACTTAAGTGACTTCAATCCGATTATTTCGAGAGCGTGTGATTGTAAAAGTTATTTGCTCTTGATGTGGAATGTTTAAGCTTCTGAGGTAGTAGTAATTTTGGGTGATAATTGTTCCAAGTCGTTCACAATATTGCATCCTACACGTGTGTGTTCGTGATTCACAAGGGTGTTAAACTAAAGCACAAAGCAAACGCATTGGCATGCAGATCCATGTGTGAGTTTGCAACTTTTTGCGCCCTCTTAAAAAAGATGCACAACACATTAAGGGGTTTTTTTTTTTTCAACTCATCGTAGGTACTTATCATCACTATTCAGTAAACTTCAACACAATTCAGCATCATTCAGTGCAATTTAGCTCTATTAAGCGGCTGATTGAACATACATAGTTATAATTTCTTCAATCATTCAGCATGTTTCAGTATGATTCAACATATTTCAACAATAAATACTCATAGATATTTATCATACGTCGAAAAGAACATGCCCTAATTTGGTTTAGTTTGGGGCAAGGTTTTTCTCAGTTTGTTTTGATTCAAATCAAGATTCATTCCTTGAGCCAAGATAGTTTGGAAATTCAGGTTTAGATTGAAATCGAGTCAGTTTTGTTCTCTAGATTTGGAACGGTCTATGCTCCTTTGCTCCAGCGTTAATGAAAATAACTTTTGGTGGACAAAATTGTTCCATGTACAGGCCTAGGAAATATTTTCTTTTCTCCCGAGGATCGATGATAACTTGCATGATTCGAAGTTTGGAAAATTATGGAAGACATACAGCTAGTTTGCAGTTTGAAAATTCAGTGATGATGAGAGGTTATATTTTGGAATCCTTTCATGATAGATTGCCTTTGGGACATTAATTATTGGAGCATTCGAATTTTTACTTATTGATGTATTGCCTTTTTCTTAATCACCTATTAATGTATTGCATTTTAGTGGGAAAAAAAGAAAAATAATAATGTCTTGCATGAGAAGCTATAAAAACAAAAGATATGGGCCAACCTTTTGTTTTAAGTGACCTTGAATTGTGTTTTTTTGGTTTAAGTACAAATGGCTATGAGGCTGGGAAGTCGACGAGGATGAGGGAGAAAGAAGAAGGAAGAGGAAGAAGATGGCGTTGGAGGACGAAAAACAGATGGGGAATAATAAAGAGAGTATTTTACTTATTATTTTCTGCGGACAAAGGGAAAAGAGGGGCTCATGATATTTTTATTCTAATATTAATGATATTGTTTTCTAATTTTGTTAATATAAATTAATTTTTTAATTTTTTAAAAAATTTATAAATTATTTTTTGCAATTTATTCATCTAAATAATAATAATAATAATAATAATAATAATAATAATAATAATAATAATAATAATAATACTACAAAATAGAAGAGTAAAAATAATTAAACATATTTGGTGGCGGACTCAATATGTGTTATTTTAATATCGTGAGCCAAATTGTGAATCTTACATTGTGGAGATAAAAACTTGAAAGCCAAAAAAATTGACTCATGAGATGATGTGGAGGAAATAGGTCCCCATTTGTGAGCCAAAAATTTAACTCACCATTGCATATACTCTAAAGAAGCTATAAGTGTATTATATTCCTGAGCGCGCATACTCATAAGAGTCACATTAATTAGTACATATACATTAAAAAATAATATATGATAAATACACGCGTGAAAAATATATAAACATTGATAATGAGAATATGTGCTCCAGGAGTATATAAGAAATTGCCCTAACGAAAGGTAGAGTTCAAATCTCTCCAATTTGAGGGGTGAGCAATGGGTTGGTTTCCCTTTGGGTCAAGCAAGTGGACTATTTTTTCAGCTTGGATTGTACATACTAAAGCAAAATGTCTCTTTAAACTTCCTCCACTCCGTTTCTGAGGAGTAGTAGGTAGCCTACGGTTTTTAAATCTATGGTCAATCGGAATCAGCCTATCTATAATTTTGCAATTCAGGAGTAAGACTGTTACATTAAATCTCTCCCACCTGTCTGGTAGCTGAATTTTTGGGCATTGGATTGGGATTTGGATTTAGACCGACTCGGCTTATGAACGACCCGTTTAGAAGCCCATTACTTTTTCAACCTACTTGTTGCACTAATTTTACGTACTACAATTAGTCAAGTTCATTACCAACGCTTTATACATAACAATAAGTATTATACACAGTTTTTTTTGTACAAGTTTGTTTTATTTTAAAACATGCTGAAAACATATAACCTACCGATCCATTTGTTTGCATAAAAAACCCAACCCGACCCAAATTGTTAGTGCGTTGGTCATGATCAAACTTAACCCATTTTATAAATGGACCGATCATAATCTAATTCGACCCAATTTATTACCCACTCCTACTCACCATGTCACAATTTAAAAGGGGTCTCTTTCCCTTACCCCTCCTCTGCGCAAATCCACCCCTAGAATGTGTTGCCGAGCTACCAGATCCTAACAGGACCCATCTTTCTAAAATGAACGAACAAAAATAGATGAGGGAAGATGCATCTGAACAGAATGGATAATGGCCATAATTTTTGGTGCACCGAAATGACAAGCACTATCCTAAAAATTATGTATTTTAAGACATGGAACGTCACTTTACTTTTCCTTGCATGTAAGCAAAATCTTTTCTTAATTTTATGGAAATTACATAGGAAAAATAATTAAAATTTTATAAACATCTGCCAATATAAATAATAAATGTTTTGAAAGTTACTATAAAAGACTGTCCAAAAGACTTGAACCTTGTTCCTAGATGACCCGATCAATTTGATTAGGCAGTAAGAATTGGCGAGGCACGTTTACTTCGGAGCTCACATTCATTTTTAAATGTTAAGCTGATGTAACAACTTCCGCTAAGATAATCCTCATTTCCAGATGAGAAAGTGAGTGAAAGATAAAAGTAGCTATATGATCTTTCTCATCCTGTGCTTTTGGGTGATTTAGTGTACATCTCACCTATAAATAGAAAAAGTCCTATTCTTTACAAATTATAAGGGAGTCTCGGGTTTACAGACCTGGGTTATCAAAAATGGTAATTTTTTATTTTTCAAAACCCACATCCTATTTTCAATGGTCTCCATTTTCAAAAAAATAAGGTTCATGTGGTCTAACTTGCGCTATCTTAGCAGGTCAATTGACCAGGTGTACCATATAAATGTTGGTTACTCTGCACGTACGTTAGCTTTCTAGCAATCTTTACCAACTTGATCAACTTCTATAATTTCTTTCTAATCCTTCCAAATGGTCTATTCTTTTCAACTAGCACAAGTACTTATCATCAACATTTAGCACCGATCAGCAGTGATCATAACTTATTACTTTACTAATACTCATAAGCACCAATCAGTGCTGATCAGCACTGATCAACACTTATCAGCTCTTAATTATATTTCGTCCTCACAAATATGGTCATGATCAGTGCTAATCAGCACTCGTCAGTGGGGATCAACACTGATCAGCACTTATCGTCAATAAGTTACATGTAATAAGTTGAAAAGAACAGGCCTAAAAAAATGTCAATCATTTCCAACTCTTACCAATCTTTCTTAACTCTTACCAATGTTTTTTCAACTTATATCAATCTCATTCAAAATTTTCACAATGCGTAAATTGTTATGTGAAAATTAATTATTTTTTCAGCCACAAAAATACTCATTGGTTATGTTTGGGTTGGTGTATTAAATGGGTGCATAGTTCAAATTCTATATTTTGGTTGAACAAAATAATTATAATTCGTATATGTTTTTGTATTATTTATAAATGTGAATGTGATAATGGCATTTGCTCGTAATGATAATGATATTTATATAGTTATAGAAATGATTACAGCAATCCCTTTTTATCAAAATTACCATTTTAACACTTATTAACAATTACATCATGCTAAAATTGAAGCACATATTTCTATGTTACATTAAACTAGTCCAAATACAAAATCAATGAAAAAATATATACAATTATACATGTTTCAAATATATAAAAATTATAAGTATAAGAAAAAATCCCCCAAATCATTGTATAAAAAAATGTCATAAAATATTAAAAGTTGCACACATATAGGCATTTAGAACTAGAGTTAGGGAACGAGTCCAGTCGGATCGACCTATTTAATAAACAGGCATTTTTGTATCGGCATTAAAAATATTTTAGATTTGCGCAAAATTGAAAAATAATAGGTTTTAAAGCTAAACGGTCAAATCATGTCGAAATTGGTTTGGTTCGTGTCTCTCTCAAAAACTTTGGGTTGGGTCATCGTGTGAAGGTAGGCTTTCCCAACTCTATTTGCGACAACAATTGTCAAATTGTTTTTTAAAAAAAATAATNNNNAAATATTACAAATTTTAGTTACTTTTTTAATTGTCAAATATTATGACAAAAATTAAACTGGAAAAAATTTCCAACCCCTTCCATTACCAGCATATTCCAACTTTTATAAATTCTTACTAACTCTTACCAACTTTTTCCAATCTTTATCAACCTTAATCTATTTTTACCGATTATTCCAAAAAAGATACAATTTCTTCCCAACTTTTACCAGCTATCTCAATTTTTGTCTATTTTGTTCATTTATTAATTCATATTTATCAGTAAAAAGAAGGGGCCCGTGCAAAATTTCCTTATAAACCTCAGCTCATATTGAACCTCGATACCTCCCAATGTTACGACCGAGACTGTTGCTTGAAAATGTACCCTGTACAGGGCTGAACGACCTTGCACCAGCTGTAAATTCAATCAGCTGATAAAAGTGACAAGTAACGACGAGAGATAAGTACAAAATCATCAAAAGAAACGATGCCATCTTTTTCAACGACAGCCAATTTTTGTTATTACATTTTGCCTTGCACGCTGCCACTTGTTCTTTGACATCTGATTATTATGCGTTTGCTGCTGACTTTTCCAAAAGCTTGAAGACGTTTTCAAGTCATCCCCGAAAATAACCCCCACTCAGACAATGACTTGCAAAAACCAATTTCAATGACACATTGAAGAAATGCTTTGCTATCATTCATTTTCAACTAAATAAAGCTCCAAAAGTCCCATCGTCAATTAAATTTTGCTTTAGATGCAAATTCCCTTGCACGATTACACCCCTCTAGATCAACTGTCAACTCATCTGAGCGACAACCGTGAATTCCCTGAATATCCCACGCCGTGGACTGGTCAGCTCTTGTTCGGTCCGGCTTTGAAACTATGAAGACTCCTGCTCATACAACCAAGCCCCCCCTCCCCCCCCAAAACCAAAAAAAGGGTCCCTGGTTCATTTGTGCCTTTGTTCGAAGAAACCCCTGTAAAGGCCCTCTCCCGCCAATCCCTCTCAAATTAAAAGGGAACTAAATAAAAGGAAATGAAACCTACATAAAAGAAAGACAACAAGAAGGCGTCTATCTGTCAAAGTCTAAGAATGACTGAATGTGTCCATATCAGACAATTTACAAAGAGAAATGCCAACCACTGCCCTAATGCAATACTTCTAAGGCCAAATTGCAATCGTTTTCTAGGGTGAAATGCAGGAAACAGACTTTTGAAATGCAACCCAGGCTGTGACCAAGGTCACATTTCCAAGAAACCACAATTCACAAATCAAACCTCAAAACTTTCCCATAACTCTATCAGATGAATTGTCAGGGAAAAGCAGCTACAGCAGTTCAAAATCTATACAAAGAATGCATCCCATAGGCATACAAAATGTCAAAAATCAGCAAGCATGCCCTCATGATCATTCATAATTTCCAATCAGAACACTTTTGAGCAACAAAAGAACCACTTCCAACGTTGATGTGTTCCATAGCTCATTTTGTATTAATTAATGCATGAGGCATGAAAGATATCATTGTGTCCATACAATCGATTCAAATATGTAGTAATAAAGAAAATTTGGACATTACAATCTACTGTCAAAAACTCCTTTCGACAGAACATACACAAATCCGTTTCCCTACTATGATTATCAAATCAACTCACTCTTCACACAAAAACAATTTATCTACATGGCACAAAACCTGTAACTTCAGGAAAACTTGAGCTCTTTCGGACCTTTTTTTTTTTCCCCGGACATACATCATGGGGCACGAGCTGCTCTTCGAACCCTCCTCTGCTCATAATCAGGGTCATCGGTAGGCAATTCATAACGACATACGGGACAAGTATTCCGAATACCCAGCCATGGTAAAATACAATCAGCATGGTATCGATGGGAACAAGGCAACTCCTTGGCCTTCTTCCCAGCCTCAATCTGATCCTTGCAAACAGCACATAGTGCTCTTTCATTCAGCACATCCTCCTCCGTCATAACCACACAAGGGAGCTTCTCAACAACTGACTTTGAAGCTGGGGGGCGGCCCAAGAACGTGTTCTCAGCATCTGTAAATTGGCCAAACATCATTTCATATTCCGCTGTGTAAACATAATCATCATTATCCCCAAAATAAGGCCCCGCATCATTCTCCATATCAGGACTCCTGTCCAGATTGTTGACATTAAGGAGCACCTCCCACTCCAGATTCCCCAACCCTCTGCCTCTATCTCCACCCTCTTCTTCACCAGGCCCTGATATGGGCAAAACCGATATGGATTCCTCCTCAACAGGATCAGCCACAAAACTCAAGACCTCCCTTTCATCAACCCTGCCATCAACCTCCTCCCACTCAAATTCATTGCTGGCCTCCCCATTATCTTCCAACTGCAACGAGTCCCAACAAAGAGGGATATTCACATCATCATAATTCACATTATCAACCCCATAATCTTCCTCCTCTGAATGCACATCAATCCCCAACAACTCATTCCCGTCATCCTCCTCTGAATCAGACTCAATCCTAACCACCCTTAAGCCACCTAAACTCGACGAACTACCAGGATTACCATTAGCACTCTCTCTCCTAGCAATAAAGAATTCATCCCCACAATCAGACACAACAAACCCTAAGCCATCACAATTACCGTCCTCGTCATCCTCACTCTCATCCTCATCCAATTCAACCCCACGTTCTAGCCCTAATCCTAACCGTAAATCTATGTCCAAACAATTGACACCCATCTCACGATTTCCCTCAATTACCCTAAACGAGGAATCATCAACAAGTTCTGACATGAATTCCTCACTGTCCATCAAATGAGATTGCTCAACCCGTTGATGAAACAAGTCTGTCACGAAACTTACCTGGTTCTCGCGATCCGCGGAATCCAACCCAACAAAGCCCAGAACCCGGTCCGAATGATCAACTCCGAATATGTCATCTATGGAAGCAATGGAGGAGGAGTGGTGATGGGCTCGGTGGCGGCGACGGCGGGACGGAACCCGGTCGGAGTCGGGGCTCCAGATGTGGGACCAAAAGGGGAAGGAATCAAGGGTGACGATTTCCTCTATGACTGCACAGGCGTGTTCTTCTTCGGGAAAATGGAGGAAGGAAACTTCCGCCATTAATGGATCTCCCAAGGAAGGATTAAGGGGGGAGAGAGAGAGAATGGAGGAGAACAAATAGCAGACGAGAATTTGCAGGTTTTTATACCCAAGGCGTACGCGTTACTGTTGTGGGATCCTCGAATTTACGGAATTACCCCTGCCCATTATTTTTTTGTTTTCGGTTTTTGATTAGCGGTTGGAGGGTGCCCGTTTCCTCTGGTCTTTTCTTCGGTGGAAGAATGGTAGGAAATTCATTTAAAACGTCAGCCTTTACTCTATATAACTATATTTAAAATTAAGTGGTCATATCTTAATTAAATATTTAGTGATTACTCATTAAATATAAATATTATTTTTTATCTTTTTTAAATTATTAATTTAGATATTAATTAAGATGTATTAACAAGAGTAATTAGATCATATTAATGTAGGCATTCAATTTATAGGTTTCACTTTGTATTGGGACTAAGTTTTCAATTTTGTGATTCATCTTTTCTTTTTTTTTAAAATTAAATGTTAGCATCTTCTAAAAATATGCGTAAATTTTATATTCATAATTTTAATATAATAAGTATAATTATAAATTAATATATTAATAATATCAGACAATTTTTTTTAAAAAAATTACAATTTACATTAAAATTACTTTACTATAGTAATATTTTAGTTCAGCAACTTAACTAAAAAAATTAGGTTTTAGTTGTAGTCATAATATTAATTAAGCATATATGAAATGTCTTTCCACTCTCCAATTTTTCTTAACGCTTTGATACTTTTTATATTTCTGTATGGAAGTATATTTAATTAATAATATTTTAATTTCTTTAAATCACACTTCTATAATGAATGGATATTTGTAACGGGAACTTCTTCATTTAACTTATTATGTATGGATTAATTTCATTATGTTAAACTTAATTAATTGTAACAACTTTTTTTCCATTTGAAAGGTGGTGTATTTATTGTCAGGAAGTAATAAGGCAATGCAATGATAGAATCTACAAGCTCTATTTCATAATTTGTGGGCAAATGTGCATTAGTGGCTATCATTGGTGGATCCACATTGTCCTGAGGGGTGTCCATGGACACCCCTAAGCTCCCCCCAAAAAAAAATCTATTTTAAAATAGGTTAATTTGGTAATGATTTTGATTTATGGACACCCCTAAAAAAAATAAAATAGTGTATATTAGTAACAATATTAATTTATGGACACCCCTATCCTAAATGTCTGGATCCGCCACTGGTAGCTATATTAACTTTATATACTTCAATTGTTGACGTAAAATTATATTGGATTTTTGGACTATTATCTATTAAAATAGTTAATTTATTTTGATGGATGACAAAAAGGATTTTACCAGATAATGTGTTTATTACATATATACTTACACATTAGATAGAAATTTGTTAAAGTAGAAAACTATACCAATCCATGCAAAGCATGGGTCTAGCACTAGTTGTTTTTTTTTTAAGTTGAGTTTTTCTTTTTTAAATGGATGAAAGAGAATTTATTTTAGTAGTGATTAAAAAAAATTATGTTCATTTATTTTTTTTCACAGTCAAATCAAAATATTTTACCATATTTTCTTATGTTAGAGATTAAAGATATAGACAACTAGACATGGATATGCTATTTTTCTACCAAGCTTTTGTCTACACGTCTGAACTCTGAACTTTAGTAAATCTTACTATTGGCATGTTTTCAAATTCATATTCATATTCAAATTCATA
>NCQV01065873.1:0-17765 GCA_002740545.1 Lophocereus schottii
TTAAGTCAGAACATATTTATCAAGTCAGATGACATTTATGAAACAGCTGACTTGTGCCAAATCAGATGACATTTTTAAAAACTTAAAATACGTCCATTGCCTGTATCTTCAGAAAGCAGAACAGTTTATTAAGTTACAACTCTTAATGAGTTTATCAATGAATTAGCTTATATAGTGATTTGCCACTTAACTTGTGACTCTATCAGTTGTCATCTATAGAGTGTCAGCCCCTCATTTACCAGCATGGGTTCATACCAATTTTTGATTGGATTGGTAGGTGCACACCTGTGTATAAATCCTATCATCACAAGAGGTTCACATCCAGATAATAATGAGAATTCAGTTTCATATTACTTTCACTTTCATTTTATTACGAACTAAATGAATTGCAAAGTGGGTATCTATCAATAGTGTTTTTACGCCCATTTTACGATACAGGAATCACTACAACAAAAGTCATTTTTTATAGAAATTTATTTGTGGCAAATTAAAACTTGCCACATAAATATAAAAATGTTTAACAACCTGTAGCAATTTAAAATGTTGCCACAAATTAAAGGACTATTGTGGCAATTAAATAAAATTGCCACAAATTGAGTTTAAAATTTACTAGGAGGAGGTATTATAAAGGAAAATTTTCGTTGTCCCCTCCACTTTCTTTTCAATTTTATATTAAATTTTTATAAATCATCGGAAAACAATGATAAAATTTATCAACTATATACTTCTTCCTTTGTCAAATATTCGAAAGGTTTTCTTTGCCTCTGCATTTCATCGCCGACGGCTAAGCACGACTCTCGTCTTCAAAGATGCCCTCACACGTGCTGCTGGAGATCCACTCCTCGTTTGTAGAATTCAGGAGCGCGCACCAGATAAGCCAGTCTACTACCTCCAGTGGCGCGGCCGAGCCTTCACCACCACCACCCTGCTCATGCAGTACTTGACCTAGATGATGCAGCTCATGGATTTTGGTGAGTTCTTTCCAGTACGGCCGTTTAGTTTTGCTGATTATGATTGTCGACTGTGATTCGTTAAATCTTTTGAATTCATGTGACTTCACCATTGTCAATTTACGGAGGGTTTTGATACTATGTATGCTCTTTATTCACTCAAGACAAATTTTGAAGTTTTGGACTTGAATCGTAATTAATTGTGAGTAACAGCTTGATTTCATTGTTTATTTGATATTGCTTCTAATTTGCATTAAATTGTTGAAAACCAGGCTAATATGCTTAGCAGGTGGGTAGAATGAAGTGGTTCCGTGTGAGTGGGTGAGTGAACACTCGTGATTCATCTTCGTTCGTATCTCACTTTGATAGTTCTTTGGTTGTTAGTTTTTGTGTTTAATTTTTTAGCAGATGTTATGGAGAATAACAAAGTAGTTGAAGAATTTTCTTATACTGTAGATATGCAGAATACAAAGGTATGCCACCATTACTCCATTTGACCCTCATGTAGATACCAATTTGACGAGCAAGGGTTGTAAGCTGAATGTCATATTTAGTATCTGAGGTACGCCGCCTTGCTTATATTCTCTAAAGGCAGAAGACCTTACATTTGGTCATGGTCCATGTTTTATGTCTAAACTTAGGTCCGAATTCTCAAGGTTCTTTTATACTAAATAGGTGAGTTAGTATTGACATCCTTGCTCAATTTCGTATGACTTTCATCCATTAGTTTTTTCTTGATTTGATTTTGGTTTTTTGCTTCAACACTAATATTATTTTGAGTTTGGTGGGGTTCTTTTAATGGTGAATTATCCAACTCTTTGCTTTGGGTATTATGTGCTATGAAACTTGTTATGTTATCGATGAGATACTTAAACTTATCTTGGTTTGCGCAGTGTGATTGATCAATAGTGAAATTCTCTAGTTAAATTGTATGGATGAGAATTTGTAGTTGTATCGTCCTAATGCCTACAAAATGAATGGCACACAATTGAACAATATTTTGCAAATAAGAATACTCTAATCTTCATATTCTAAAGTTACATCGCGAGCAGGCACAACTTCTTGTCTATAAATATGATATGCTCAAGGGATTCAATAGCTTTACTTCAACGGAATACAGACTGAACATAGGTTCAAACCCAATTCACATTGGAAAGAGAAAGTCCCGTCATTCCTTGAGTAAACGACCTCATTCCATTGTGAAGCTCTGTAAGTGATAATTTATGCTTCCTAAGGCTATTCACTTTTACTACATCAATAGGAGACACCAACAGTATGGTCATGCGTCAACATTAACATGATCGAAAACTAAAAGATGTTAGATAGGAGAACTTTCCCCAGAAGATGCCAAGATTGCTTGAGCATCCATATAGGTATGCTTTATTGTAACTTAAATAACTTGAGGATGGGTTCTATCTTTCGTTATATCATTTTGCTAATTCTCATTTGCTGTCTTTGGTCTCACTTGCTGTCTTTATTGGGGTCTACTAGTTCCCATGTTCCTACAATGGATATAGTTGATTTGCATGCTCCTGTGACTGTTACAGAGGCTGTATGCACGACAACCACCACATATCAATCATCAATCACAACCACAAACACCGAAACTGCTCTGTTGGTTGTTTTGAAGTTTATGAAAAAAAATTCAATGTAATCATTTTTGTATCTTGATGATAGCAATTACAGCTTTGTTAAAACTTTCCTTTCTTTATTGCAGATATCTATTTCATCATTCAATTAAGGACAAGCATGAAGGAGTGCAGAATATAAGATGGTGATCATGAGAGCTTTATCTCTTCCCTCCTTCCCTTTCTTAGCTAGTGCAATATAATTATTTTGTTTGAATTTTCTTCATTATTTGGATTGTACGTTGAAAGTACAATTGCTATGTTACTTAGTGCATGAATTCCACATATATGAAATGCAATTTCATTTTCAACTATTCCTTATTTTTTGTTTATTTTATCATTAAGTACGTCGATATAGAATTTTTAAGTCAATTAGCAGTTGTAAATATTAATTTCTTATAACATATAATATAATATTGAATAAAATATAAAACTCAATTATAATAAAATTTAAATTCAAATTTTAATTACCTGGGACAAAAATTATATATCTTGTGATAAATGTGAATTGCTACAAAAAAGATTTAAATTTACAGTCAAATTGTAAATCTATAGCAAATTATATTTCTATAAACATAAAGCTTTTGTAGCAAATCTAATTTCGTGACAACGTTAAACTTGCTACAAATCATGAGCTATTGTGGCAAATCGGTATTTGTAGCAAATTAAATTTTTCCACAAAAGCTATACATTTTGTGGCAAATTGAAATGTGCCACAAATACCTTATGTAATGCAGCACTTGTGCCAACCTTGTGACAATTTCTCAAATTACCACAAAAGGTTATTCTGGCAAAATTTCAACATATTATAGCAAAATAAGGTGCCACAAAAACTCAATTTTCTTGTGGTGAATGCATATACTGAGTTTTAGCTCACATTTTCGAATTGTTTTCAAGTTTTCGATTTTAGGTGATGAAGTATCACATGTTTCTCTATTTAGCAAGCCCTTTTGGAAGTCATCAGATACTCACAGTGGATTCAACATAGCGTGGATGTTGGAATCGACCTCAGGGTCAAGTTCAGTCAATATTCAATATACTTGTGTAGCGTGGAGTGCAAATTAGCACTTGATATGATTAAGTTAAGTGCATTGAGAACTATTATGGACTTTGGCCTTGGAGTGTTTTAGTTTAATAGATATTATAAACATGAGTTACAAGATTGAATGGTTTCAGTGAGCCTTGTCCTTATCAGGGCAGCAATAGCACCTTCCATCATTAAGTCTTCTGTTGTGGTTATCTATGGATCTAGTAATTAGCAATTTGGGGGCGTTACATATTTGGTATAAGAGCTAAGGTTTTAAGGGCCACTGTGAGCTATTAAGTGTTAATGAGTTAGTTATTAACGTGTGCATGAGTTATGTTGGACCAATTAAGTGAGCTATAGACTATAAGTTCATATGTATGGGCATACATAGAGGAACCATTTCCATTTGGGTGGCTCAATCATTTCATAATATCCTGAGATTCGAGCATTAGCAAAGTGGAGTGTCGAACCATTTGGGTCACCAGTTAGTGAGGTATGCTCTCATTTATCTGGAAGTTATATTGTATGTTTCATTTCTCTCATTTGTTTAAATTTTTGTAATCGTGCACTCCGGGTGTGTGACCCGTTGAGTTATGAACTCTGGCGTGCGGCCGTTAAGCTATTGAAGTGTTTCTCTCCATTTTAGGTATCTATTGTAAGGCTATAAGCCGGGTTTTAGTCAACTTTTAGGCGAAACTCTGTCCGTTTTACCCCAAGATTTGAGAATTTTATTGAGGTGTGTTAATATACGTGATCTTGGATACAGTGATGGTTGAAACCCAATGTGGGGTTGCCATTTGCAACTTTTTAAGGGATTAATACAGTGTCAAGTTAGATGTAAACCTCTAGATGAGAAAATGCTTTGTGGGGCAATATCTTTGAGGTGAACTAGTATGAGATGAATGTTACAATGAGTGTTTATATCTGATGATAACAGTTAGTAGCTTATGATGTGCTACTTGGCATCATGTCGATGGTACGAGTAAGATTAAGCTGCCATTCTTGACATTAGGAGCTTACCTCATCAATGTTCTCATTACTTCCTGTCATTGACTTATTTCTGCTCTAGTTACCTTGAATTGTTCAGAGGCATCATTTCTTTGTCACTAACACTCTCTTGATTTATAACGGAGTGTTTATGAAAAAAATCTCATATGTGGTCTGTAGGGAGCCCTTTAAATACATCTAAGCAACCTTTCTTATAGGCGATGCAAATCCTGACAATCACAATCGTTTAATTCTCTGTTTCCATAATAGAGCCCATAATGACCCCTGATATGCGTTACTGTGCGATTCACAGTTCTTTCTAAGCATATTTGACCCATTCTACTTATAGTTCAGCCATCACTATGATCATATTTTTACTGTCACCTACTTTAACTCCTTGCTTTTATTTGGCCACTATTCATTTATTGCTTGCAAAGCCTTTGGTTGCTTCAAACCGAATCATTGAGCTCCCTTACAGCAATTAAATGGATCCGTATTATTCGTGTTTCTATAGCACCTTAACGTCATGTTGGCTTACTATTCTATGGTCGTGACTGCATATTCTTACGCAAGTTGTTTTGGTAATCGTTTCTTTACTAGTTCAACCTATTGTATTGATGATAAACAACGATTTATGCTACTTCCATCTGCCAGTAGTTTCGAAGTTTATATGCCTACCCAAGACTTCTATTTACTGTAGAATATGTTATTAACGGATGCTATCATATTCAGTTATAAGACTGATTCCTTCATCATGAGGCATTGGCCTTTCAAACACCAGATGAATAAAATTTTCCTTCTGATAGTGTTGACCCTTATCTTTATCAATTTACTCACATACAAGTACCATATTACTTTTGAAATGCCTCTTTGGTAATCTGTTAGATTTCTTCACTTTTAGTACTCGATACTCCTTCTCAACTTCTTAACATCGTTCATTTACTTTATTATCATGACTATCATGAATAAATTGTATGCTTTGTACATACAGGTCACTTATATGCCTTACATTGTTCATTACGAATCTTTGTCTTTGCATTCATTCAGCTTAGAAGTCGGTCCTTTATAACCATAAAAGAAATATCTTTACAAGACTTCATATTGTGGTTACATCTCTTTACACTTTAGATCGTCCCCCTCTCTTTTAAATTTGTTGAAACCAGTAGGCAGTTGAATATGTTATCTTTTATGAACATGCCTCTATTAGTATTGCTTGAAGCATACTCATTGGGCATTCAATCCAGTTTGATTGGCATACCTTGTTATCATTATGGGGATGATTGATTGTGTACTTATAGAAGATCGCTTGCAAAGATCTTAAGGTTAGCTTGAGAAATGAGGAAAGACTAGACGTGTGTTTCTATGGACCTGTTAGGGAAAAGTTTTAATATTTATAAACCCCAAGTGCGAGGTGCATCGTTGAGTACTTACAGTGTCATCTGCAGGAAGTTGCATTTCCAACTGCCAGAACTAACTAAAGTGTCTCGAGTTAGGTAAAATCTAAGGGGATAAAAAAATAGAACTAAATGACTAAATCAAAAGCAAAAGAACTATGATTAGACCTAAAATAAACTAAGTAATCAAGTCAAGCCCAAGCCTTCCCTAGCTATGCTAGCATTCAGAGTTGATCGGTTGCACCGTTGAGGCCATCTAAGCCCTCTCTTAAGGGTCAATGGGCTAATCTAGTTGCTCTAACCGCATATTTTCATGGGATGAGTTCAACTAAACTACTAAGTTGACAACCCTTGACCGAGCTAGCCACAAGTCTATTTTCATGTCTCAATCCCAGCTATTCTCCCTATCCACACTAGACAATCAACCTCACCTCTCAGTATAAGTCGATTGCCCCAAAACAAGGGTGAAAGCTCTTTGAAGTATTTCATCGAACACTTGGCGGACGTGAAAGAAAACTCTAAATTCTAGGCATAAATAAGGTAGATTAGGGCCTCAATAAGGTTAATTAGCCATCAAGTGCTAGCCACAATCCAAACCAACTAAAATTAACAACTATCATCAACAAAATACAAAAGCCCAAACTAAACCTAAACTAGCAAAGAAGAAGACAAACATGAACAAGAGGGGGAAAGAAACTAATATAATCTAATCAATCTAACTAAACATGGATTAACAATGAAAACAAAACATCTAAGCTAAACAAATCCAATACAAAAATTAAACTAGCAAAACCTAAGTAAGAACAAGATATAAAAGAGAGAGAGAAGAGAACTTAGGCCTGATTAATGCAATGAACTTGAAGTCCAAAGCTTCGAATCCAAAATACAATCTACAACTTCCTGATCTAATCCTTCTATTGAGGTTTTTATTCAGCAAACTAACCTAAAACCTAGCCTAAAAATCGCCAGAGAGAACCCCGAGCGACCCCCAAACAAAACGCCCGAATGGGCATTAAATAGGAAATCGCACGGCCGAGCAAACAGAGGGGGGGCACGACCATGCTATGTGGCACGGCCCCACCGTACCAGGGTGGCACGACTGTACTATGTGGCACGGCCCCACTGTGCCATTTCTGGCACAGTGGTTCAACCCCCCATCATCCCTTCTTGCCTGCTTTTGCTCTTTTTTGTCTGTCTTCGCTCCTTTTCACGACGTTTGCTCGATTTGAGATTTATTACCTACAAAAACAAATAAAATAAGTAAAAAATCTAAATATTGTATTATTATACGAGCTAAAATTAGGCAAAAGAGATACATAAAATACGGCAAACTATCGCCTAACAAAACCGAGGGAAGAAAAACCATATTTTCCCCCCTAACTATACTGTGCAAGCAAGTGAGTTATCATTTCAGTAATGCATTGAATATTAATGATATGCCAACCACATTCGGTGTATATATATCCATAATGATAGTTTTTGAATTTAGAGATATTTCACCTGAGAACCCCTTCGGACTGTTTTCCCCCAAGAAACATTGATTTTCAATCAACCTAGTTCTAGGTGCTCAATCGGTTTTCAAAGCCCCTATCATATGACCTCCAGGAGAGTTCAAAGGAATAAAGATTTAGTAAGATGAGTTATTATAGAAGGGAGTTAGTTGACCAAGTGTGTCATCGTGGAAAACCCTAATTTTATATGTGTAAAGAAGGAAGGCAGAACCTTATGGTTGTGTACTGCGTGCAGAGACTTGGACAAGATCACCACCAAAAACAAGTGCCCTATACCGTGAATAAACGATTTATGGGATTAACTACCAATAACAGACGTCTTTTCCAGGAATGATTTGAGGTCCGGATATCACACCTAAACCATACAACCACAGTTTATTTTTTGCAAGAATACCCTTTTATAGTAATTCTTGGAATTGTTCGCTTGTCTATTCTTAAAACTTGATATTATCCAATATTGTTTAATCTCCCTTTCATTTCAACCCGATATTTCCTCTTAGTATGATCTTCCTTGTCTTTACAAACCCATTGTTAGATGTGCAACGCATTTTTGTTCGACCTTATATGGTTGTCAACACTCCAGTGCTCTTGACCTTCACCATCTTTATTTCATGATCATGAGTTATAGTTCATTCCGCTGAGTGCTGATTCCCACATCTACCTTACATCTTATTTATTCATAANNNNAAGCTCGTATAACTTGTTCTAAATTCATAATGTAATTCAACTCTCATGGGTGTGGATGATTGCGAATGTCATAATCCCCTTATTCTCTTTATTTTGAACTTCAACTTCCACACATATATCTTACATTCTGACAAATAAACTTGTGCATTGTCTATTTAATCTTATTGTTGTACTCGAATTGGCTTCATATGAATAAAGGCATGTTCCTATTGTAGCTTGCTCAATCTATTTATCTGTCCTTTGACACTTTGCTTATCCAATCTATTTTTCTATCAATTGCACTTTGTTATCCAATCAATTTATCTATCCATTACACATTACTTGTCTCATCCATTTATTGCACTTATCTTGTTGCTTGTCGCTATAAAGTCTCCTAGTTGAAGCTCAATTGCTGGTCATCTTATTTTCAATTCATCAGTTAAATTTGAGTATAATCGGACCATCTTTCTTCTTGATTAATTATTTATTAGACTCTTTATGATCCATATTTATAAACCACAATTCTTGTGCCATTATATTTCACAATTCATGATACACTTATGGTTATCTTTATTCTAACCACCCCATGTTAATCCCTCCTTTATAAATCTTTTCTAACCTCATTGTTTATTTCTTTTGTTCCTAATGACCCACTTGACTACCAATTCCATCATTTTTATCTCTGACCATGTTTATTCTAGCGTTTAATACAGACTTAGAGAGCAGATCTTAGGCTAGTCTAAGCAGGGATGATCATGTGATGTATTACGAACATCAGAGGAGGATATTTGATAAGGGCACAATATCAAACAATATCTAGTGGTATTAAAGTAAGCTAGAAGAAGTACCGAGAATCATGAGACAGTTCAAGTACATGCTAAGGTGACATAAGGACTACACAAGAATTATATGGTCGTATTGACCAAAGAAGGAGACAATCAAAGTTTAGATGAGATATAAAGTATTCTAAAGGGCTTATCTAGTCAAAGGTGTTAGGAGACTGGATATCAAAGATAATTGAGTCCTCGTTGCATTGGACTTTATGAGTCAGTAGAGTAGAGTACCTTCTTTGCAGTAACAAATTTTTCTTTTGAAGAGAATATCAATTTTGAACCAAAGCAATTGAGCCAGTGAAGCCACTGAGGATCTAGATACTCGATCGTAGGATTAAGCAGCTATACAATTTGGGCTAATCATAGCTCTCTGGAGGGAAACAATAAAATCCAACTATCTATATTTGAGGCAACTTCGCATACATAAATAAGCTTCATAAGTTTTGAGGATGAAACTCTTTGAGGGGGGAAGACTATAATAGCCCGATCTTAAATCATATTTATTTATTTAAATCATATTTATTTTAATTAATCATGGTTATTTATTTAATTAGTCATGGTTATTTATGTAACCAAATCATATTTACTAATTCAATTACACCCAATTTATTTATCTAACAAATTCCATTATGTTATTTAAATTTTTCACCCACTTTTATCGTATTTAATAATGTTGGTTGGAAGATATTTCATTTGAGTCCCACTATACAATTCAAGTTTTGTTGATTGTTAATTCAAGTTTTGTCAATTGATTAAATATCGGGTGAATCGATATTAGGCCTCGGCGAGTATAATTTAGTGACTAATTATTTTTTTACCTTCGGTAAACTTTAATCCCGAGCAATACAAAATTTTTCCAACACTTCAAATAATTTTTCAAGCCCAACCTCAGCTTGTTGGGCCCAAACCAAAAGCCCAAAACCTTGCTAACTTTGTTATTTCACTAATTACTCATTTTAGCACCTAATTTTAATTAGCAAAAAACTACTTTTTGGGTGGAAAATTTCCAGCCACATGTAGCTATTAATTAACAATTTTTACACACAAAAATTCAGCAAAAATAATAAACCTCAACCCCACATGCAGCTGCTGCCCCTTCCACTGCCCTTTTTGGTGGTTTTTGGCTACTTTTCTAGCCACCTTCTGGCTACCCCGACTTTCCCTTGCTACCGACTATTATGTCTAGCTACCAAGATCACTCAAAACAGTCCCTTCTTACCTCTAATTCAAGCCTAAAGTAAGGTATACTCTAACTTGTTCTATCTTGAGTTTTATGGTGGTTTTATTATGGGCTATGTTTGGATGATTAAATTGATAGTTATTATACCATTTTTATTGAGTTTGGAGATGTTTGAAGTTCTGGGTATTTGATTAAGAACATGATCAAGTGACTTGAAATTAAGCAATTATGAGTTTGAGCTTGTTTTTGTATCTTATTGTGATATGTGTTATAAATCATAAAAAATATGATGTTAGATGATCCTTTTGAAGCCAATTATGGTTATTTAGATGTTCACTTGAATAAGCAAGAATTAGAATTTTCATGATCATGCTTGACTTAAGTGAGTTTTCTGTTAAATATGTTCATTTGGATCACATGAGGTGATTTATGATGTTGGATATGTTATTGGATTGAAAATGAATCTTGGATGATCATGAAGTAAAAATTATGGATTATGGCTATCTAAAATGATGTTGAGGGTCATCCCATGGTTTGGTAATTTCAACAAGTGATTTTAGAGGGTAATTATTTGAACAAGGAGGATAACAAAGTACGAAGCAAAGCTATGAAGGCTGAAAACAGGGGTCTGTTCCGAGAAAAGCTGGTAATACATGGCTTTTCAAAAATTTACAAAGTTTGGTGGAAAGCTAGATCAATGAGTTATCTTTCAAATGAATTTTGAATGACCTTAATTCGAGTTCTGTGGACTAAGTTGTGGCTGTTTTGCTAGACCTGTATAGGTTCAATCAAAACCGATACACTTGTGTTCTAGCCCTATTTTGGGAGCCCTATTATAGGAATCGTGTTCTAGGTTGTAAATGAAAGTTTTTCGCAACTTCTTAGTATTTCTATATTGGGGTTTTAGGTCTCTATTTGAGCTCAAGCGTGAAAGTTATGAATTTTTAAATTGAACTGACCTGCTTTGGTGTAAATTTAGCTGTTACTGCAATTTTTACACAGTGTATACTTGGAGGAAAATTCTAAAAATTATACTGTAGATTGTCCATATTATTTTTGAATTTCTTATAAGATTTCAAGAATTTGGGTTGAGTATTTTGAGTTTGGTGATTTTTGAAAGCATTTTGAGTAATTGTGTAAAGAGCAATAATAAAGATTGAGTAAGATTAATCATGCACTCATTTTATGTATTTTGAGCTATGTAAGGTCATTTAAGGAGGAGATGAATATTCATGGACTTTCATGGAGCTTTTAGCTTGATTAATGAGAAATAAGAAGACAAGTATACAATTTGGGAGCTTATTTATAAGCATTGAATCAATCATGGATTTTTCAAAGAAAATACCAAGTTTAGTGAGCTTAATAACTTCGATTGAGTTCAATAACTCATTGAGATGGAATTCTATATCTAATGGAACTATGGATGAAATATGGAAAGTGGGAAGAATTTTTGACGCAGAAATCATATTTATCAGACTAAGTTATTGCAGTTTATGCTACTTTGAACCAAGATATATCTCTCTTGGCCTCAAACCAGTATTACTTACTCAATTCAAAATGTATTTAATGTATTTATCAAGTCAATCTAGTCTACTTGTTGTTATCTTGAACCAAGCTATACATCAGCGAGCTTGAACCCGTATCAACAATCTATTTCAGAAAATGCCAAAACCACTCTCCCATTTGTCACCATCAAGGCCTTTTCCTTTGTAATCTCATTTAGCTCATTGTGGTCTATTTTACTATCATTTACTTTATATTGAATTTAATTATTTTTATCAATTTAGTTTTGAAGTTATATTGAAATACCAAAGTTATGTATACCATTTAGTTACTCAATTTCTATTACACATACTTTCACTTACTCAATTACGTGAGCAAGGATCATTTGCTGACTATACATACCTACAATGACATGTAAGAAACAGAGTTGAGGCCTAGTTATCATTCCCCATTATGCATAAGTGTTATCAAGTCAGAACAAATTTATTAAATCAGATGACATTTATGAAATAGCTTACTTGTATCAAGTCAGATGACATTTTTAAAGATTCAAGGTACGTCCATTGCCTGTATCTTCAGAAAGCAGAATATGTTTATCAAGTTACAACTCTTAGGAGTTTATCAAACAGTTTATACAGTGATTTGCCATTTAACTTGTGAATCCGTCAGTTATCATCTATATGGCGTCAGCCCAACATTTACCCGTGTGGCTTCAGGTCAACTCTTAAATAGATTGGCAAGTGTACACCTATGCATAGATCATATCATTGCAATGGGTTCACATCCAGATAATAATGAACAATTCAGTTTCATATTACTTTCATTTTCATTGTTACTGCGATCTAAATGAATTGCAAAAGTGTGTACCCATCAACAGTGTTTCTATGCTCATTTTATAATACAGGAATACATGTACTAATTTTTAGCTCACATTTTCGAATTGTTTTCATGTTTTCCATTTTGGGTAATAAAGTATCACATGTTTCTCCATTTAGCAAGCCCTTTTGGAAGTCATCAAATGCTCACAGTGGATTCAGCATAGCACGAATGTTGGGATCGACCTTAGGGTCAAGTCCAGTCTATATTCAATATACTTGTATTGTGTGGAGTGCAAGTTAGCATATGGTATAATTAAATCAATTGTACTGAGAACTATTATGGACTTTGTCTTAGAGTGTTTCAGTTTAATAGATACTGTGAACATAAGATTCAAGATTGAATGGTTTCAGTAAGTTTTGTCCTTATCAGGATAGCGGTAGCACCTTCTACCATTAAGTGTTCTATTGCGGTTATCTATGAATCTAGTAATTAGCAATTTGAGAGCATTACAAATATCAAAATTAAACAACTGTGAATAATCATGGTGTTCCCAACACTATGTGCACTATTTATAATAAAAAATAAGTATTTTACCAGTAGTGAAGACAACTCTTTGTGACCACTATAATGATATAACCATATACATATACCATTATAATCTTTTGATAGCATCATTGAAATCGACCAATAACATTCATAACCACATTCCCAGCTCCAAATAGCCACTATACCAAGCATGATTGTCAGCTAAAAGGGAAACTACACTAAAGGATAACAGTATACAAAGAAAAGGGTCAGGTCTCAGCTGTTTAACTGTGCAGGTAGTTGCTATGCATATCATTGACTAATGGCCCAGTTAATAGGTGTGGCTTGATTGTATGAGAGAATAATCCATGTCCACAAGGGAGGATGAACACTAAAGCTCTCCAAGGAAGCCATAACTCCTATTTACTCAACCAAAATAAATAGCAAGGACACCTCCAAACCTTAAATGCTTCACCATGCATTAGTGGATAGGCCTCAAAGGGGTGGAAAAAGATAGTACAAATAAAATACTCTAACAATCCCATAAGAATTTCATATGTATATTATAGAACCATATAATATAACCCCTTGATATCAGAAGCCTATAGACCCTACATGAGCCCTTGATAAACCAAAAGAAACAGGCGAGAGGCTGTCTAGAGCAATAAAAAGGAATAAAAGGCAGTACAATCAACACATAAAGATGATTCAAACTATGCTCTAAAGACAAATTCCAACCTAGAGTGGATCCCCTTGTAGCAAACATTTTACACATGATAAAACATATTAGTTGCTAGCCCTGGAGACCCTTATCTACCTCTTCAATCGGACGCCTTTTACAAGACTCAGTGGACATATCCAAATCCTAGATAGGGTCTAAGTTAAGGAAAACGTCTGCTATTTCCTCCTCATCTAGAACCAAAGCTTGTGAGTCCTCATAATCATTGTCATTAGAATCACCAATCAGATCCTCATTCATTGCAATCAAAGGATCACTATTAGCTGCACCTTCCTGGTTAGTATTGTGAGGAGGATGAGCAAGAACCATATTAGTAAAAGATGGTTCAAGAGTTCTATCAGCAGCATGAGTTTGCAAATGGGAGTGAGAATCAGACAGATATTTATCCATTATGGGCAAGGTAGGTTCCACAATTATAAGCTTAGGCTGAGCCGAAGGTTTGAGGATTAACTATTTCCCAAAGCTTGAAAAGATCATGGCTCTAAATTGCTTTTGAGGAAAAACTCAGATCCATTGATCTGCAGCAATCACAGGCTCTTTACTAGAAGAAAGAGCCCAGGATTAGTAGAGGACTTCATTTTTGTCTCACCAAATTTTTTGACCACAATTTCAATCTTAGACTGAGATGGTAAATTAGGGCAAGCCTTGACTTGATGAGAATCAAAACCACACAAGACACAAACCTCGTGAAGTCCTTTATAAATCAGAGGAACTTTCATGGACCTGCCCTGATATGATATAATGAGGGACCACAACAACGGCTCAGTGACATCAATATTCACACATGCCTGGGCAAATTTACCTTCAAGGTGCAGCAAGGTGGTTTGGTCTACTCTAGTCACGTTACCCATAGGTTTTAGCAACTTGACAAATGTGCCGTGTTCCCAAAATTCCCATGGCAGTCTAGGCAGTCTGACCCATTGATCAACTCAATCAATACAAGTAGAATAAGGATCAAAAAAGGGTAGCTAGGGAGATAAAACAAAGTTCAAACTATTGACATGCCAGGGCCTTTCCCTCCAAACCATCTTTTTATCCTTTACATTAGCAAATTTAAGAGAGATCCAATTATTATCGAGGTTAACATAACTAATGTGTCCTCTAACAACTTCCAATCACCCTTAATTTTATTAATAATAGCCAGAAAAGGAATGCTAGTCCCCCTATGCCTTTCTTGATAAACACAGTGCTATAAGTTCCTCCATATGCTCAGTTGGAAGAGGTGAAGGGGGCCAAAGAAAGGCAGTTCATTAGCCAAAAGATCAGGTGAACTGGAACTACCTACCTTAGGAATCAAGTGAGAGGGAGATGGTGGCAGTATAGAGCCAACTCTCAGTTCAATTGAGGTATATACAGAATTAGGAGGACATCCCATACCAAATTTCGTCTCCTCGGCATAGGTTAAACCGGCCTTCTTAATCAGATGGCATATATAGTCACCTCGACTTTCATCAAAAGGAGGTGGGGGATGGTGGTTTGGAAGTATCACAAACACTGGTGTTCTGTTTGATCTTCTCAGTATCACCAATATCAGAGTTAGTGATAGCTAAAAGAAAGGCAGAAGAAGTACTAGACATAAGCTGGGATTGAAACAAACACAATGACCCAGCAATGAGGGGGGATGATTCCAATTCACTCGAATCCTTCCCTTTATATAGCCACTTTGAGTCACTACTGCACACAATAAGAAACACTGAGCCCCTCTAGTGAGACTTCACACATTCACAGCTATAGCAAACACACACAACCGTCAAAAGAAGTAACATAAGATTAACCATCATTGAAAAACAAATTATCAGATTTGAAAAGCAGACTCAGCATTAGACGCTGAAAACCATGCACACTCAGAAGCCATACGAAAGCGCAAATAGAACCTGAGCTTAAGACCATCATCTTAATTTGACTCATCGGGCAGAGACGTGAACCGAACCTCCAAAGTAGATCATAACCATGATTAGATCTACAATTAGCATGCCCTGAATGAATCAAACGGAGAATCCAACAAGTAATCAAAGCTAGAACTTGTACCAACCAGTCCAGAGTAGAAGAAATCATTAAATGTGCACTCAATCCACTCAACCTTAGGCCATAATGAAGTTGAAACCCTAGAATTTTAGGACTGTAAAAAGGGAAGGGGATGGATACAGAGAGGGTAGAGCTTTGCATCCTAGTCGCAAAACAATGATGGAGAGAGATAAACTGAAGCCCCCATTCACCAGAGCTAGACCCTAATTGAAGGTATGGGAGAAACAGAAGATGATTGCAAGCAATCCTCAATAGATGCGTGAACAATGGCCCAAAAAAGAAAAGTTCTGCATGAATCGATGAATCAGAAATGGATTGAGAGGAGGCGATCTAGGATAATGCTTAATAGGGGAAGAAAAGGAAAAAGTCAAGTAAGGAGGCACTTTAGCAGAAGAAGGAGCTAGGGTAATGTCAGGAGGCTTCATTGGGTAGAACAAACGAGAGCATTTCTCTCTAGAATAGCCTTTCTCCCTCTAGAGGTCTCATAAACGAGTCTCAATGTGATCACTAAATGTATATAACTTTACCGTAATTATGAACAAAACTACATTAATTTGGTGCAAATATTAGCCACTTTAAAGATATTAGAACCTTAACTACTACTTCGTTTTCTCTCTTCTCTCTAAAAAATTTTACTTACCCTTTCTGTTATTGAAAAGATCTATTATTGATGATTTTGCTTATTGTAGGCCTAATTACTTATTTTCGATGTTCGTGCTTTCAGCAATCCCCCCACCCTCCCAAAATAAGTCTCTCTTCATTAGTGAGAGTTGTCATATTTTCCCCCTTTTGAAAGGGTAGTAATGTGTTTCTTTCTGTAGAGTTTCTGTAAGTGTATTTTATGTAGTACAAATAATGTGAGAATGAATTATTTAGTACATGGTGTCGTAGATTTTCAACGGATATCAATTGCTCGAATACATCTATGATAATAAGTTATATTAAATCCACGATCACCTAAAGGATGCATTAAATTAGCGAGTGATCGAAGATGAGTCTTCAGTATCTTAACAATTAACTAATTTTCTTAAACAAAAATCTATGGTGTCATTTTAATTATGTATTGAATTGAATATATTATATACGTGTATTGTTGAATAAATGTCACTTGTTTAAAAAATAGATAAATATCACGTGACTTTTAATTAGTAAATCTACCCTCTAATGGGAAAAAAATTGAATCAATATGATTTGAATTTAAACAGCTCACTGATTTGTCATGATTGTATACATGTATGCTGAAGGTCTCTCCTTTAGTAAGCATCTAGTTCGCTTGGTGAATGCTGCCGTTAAGGTTGCTTGTCTCAAACAATCCAAATTTTCCTTGTGAACATTGAGTGACCAACCATTATGTTCTGCTCATTACTGAACTTACTCGCTTCCGTTGGCTCATTGGCCACTACGACGGTGAACAAGAACTGTTCAAATGAAGGACCCACTTCACTACGGTAGTGTTTGGTTGGAGAAAAAATTATTTTTCAGAAAATTATTTTCATGGAAAATATTTTTAGAAGGAAAATGAATTTTCATGTTAAAATTTTCATCTTTTGGTGCAAGACAAATCATTTTCCATGAAAAAAAGAAAATGTCAACTGAATCGTTTAAGTGTCAAAAAATGTCAATTGAATTATTATAGTAGATGTTGAGTCATTATATTTAGTTTTGATGATGACAAATTCAAGTGTAAAAACTTGTCTAAGTAATGTTGCTCCAAACATGATCTCCAAACAGGCCTAACTGGTGTTTGTGATCTTTATTGTATTAACTGGTTTGCTACATGTGAGAACAAGTCTTCAAAACAGGTTTTACTTGGTGATTCTATATTAAATCAAGAACACCATCTCGACAGTTGATTGTAAGGCATGTTCCTGAACTTTAGCAATGCAAAGAACAATCCCAACAAACTAGGTGGCCTTGATGTTCAAAGCCTTGATGTTCACAGCAGCTCTACAAATCTTGGATAAGATGACTGGTTCAA
>NCQV01065874.1:0-10531 GCA_002740545.1 Lophocereus schottii
AAGATAAGTCTTTATGTTTAATGCAAGCCTTGTCCTTCATGGACGGCGGTAACGGTCCGTTCATTGAGTCCTTGTATCTTATTGGTAATTTTAAGCAGATGAAAACAGGCAATGGATCATATATACTTGGGGTGTTACACTCACTCTTTTTACTGCTCTTGTTCTTCACATTTTCTCTGTTGAAGGAGCCCCACTCTCTCTCTAGTGTTTGACTTGTAAATGGGGGCTTTCTCCGCTGCTCGTCTTCTTCCTCACTCTTTTTGCTGCTCTTCTTCTTCACATTTTCTCTGTTGAAGGAGCCCCACTCTCTCTCTCTAGTGTTTGACTTGTGAATGGGAAAAGCAAGTCCACATTTATCTCTCTCTACCCTGATATAAAAAAGCCCCCACTTAAATATGGGCATTCTCGTAATTTTGCTTCGACCTACATTTTTTCCCACTTGATTTTCCCTCCAAATCCAACACAATTTGTTGGAAAAAAAAATGAGTCTGTTGCCCCACATTTGAAGCATGACTATCTTGTAAATTTTTCCTTACTTTTTTTTTTACTCTATCTCTCTCCTCATAATAAGAACACTCCAATTACCAGAGCTTCTCTGCTAGCCTCTTCTTCATCATCTCCACTTCCACACTCCTTAATCCTCTGTCTCTCCCCTCCTTGGCCCTCTTTCCCCTCAATCTCTTTCTTCCTCCTCTTTAATGGTCTGCTTCTTAATCTTCCTCCAACATTTTCACCTATATCTGTCAAAAGATAAGATAGAAACAAGCCATTGAAGTTTCAATCTTGAAGCTTGAAGCTTCAATGATGGTGGCCGGCTAGAAGTGACACTTATTTCAACGAAAAAAACAGAGCAAGTTTTAACAACAACAATTTAAGGGAGTTTCAATTAGAGATAGCTTAGCATATAAATTTTAGGGTTAGATTTAATTTCAGAATTCCTTTTGCCTTATTTCCACCTTTTAAATCTAATTTCGTAGCTTGTAAGTTTCATGTAATTGTACTTCAATCTGGTACTTTGGAGATTAAGTTTGGACACGTCTCAATTGAAGTTTGAATTTTGTGTTCAATTTGGATGTTTTTCCTTTCCCCTGTGTTTCTCACTCATTGTTTTTCGTACTCTTTTATTACAGTTTCATTCCTCCTGTTTTCCTCAAATTATATTCGGACAGAATAAGGGCCTTCAATTGAGGAATAGGTTGGATATGGATGGAGCAAACTTACAAGGATACGTAATACCTCCACCTTGCACTCACTATTTGTCTTCTCTCTCTATATATTTTTTTTTTTTGGGGCAGTGAATTCTTCAATTTATGTCATGTATTCATGTATATGGTTCTTTGTAAATTGTAAACAATATAACTAAAATATATGATTTTGAAATAATTACATGTTAAAATTGCGAAGAAACTAGTCCAATACTATACCTAAAATTCTCTAATAATTTGTTTTTACATAACAATCTGTCTAAGCAAACACAGGTAATCACACTTGCACTTTCAAGTTAACAGATACATTTTCTTATGTGGTCAGAATGTATATCCAAACACTCAAATGATTTGTTGTTGTATATTTGAAAATTTGCCTATCCTGAGCAATTATATTTACATTTACAAGTTAGCAAATACGTTTTCTCATTTAGTAAGACTATATATAATATAGATGTACACACGCACGCGTGCGCGCGCACACACACACACATATAACGTATAACGTAGAACCGTCAAATGATTTGTTATAATATATCTTAAAATCTAAGTAAGTTAACCCAGGTAATTATTCTTATATTTTGAAGTTAACGAATACTTTTTCCCCAGGTGATGAGAATATATATCTATGTCGACATACATATATGTATCTATCACTACTAAAAAAGTGCAAATTAACGACGGAATTCAGCGACGGAAAAATTAAAGATAGATTTGGCGACGGAAATAACGACTGAAAAACAATTTTAGAAAAAAGTAAGATTATGCGATAGATATGACGACGGATTGAAATTTCCGTGACCGTAATTGGCAGTGGGCGACGGAATTTCCGTCATCAAAATTTGTTAACCGGGTGGGCGACGGAAATTCCCTCCATTGCCAGCCCAATTAAATGAAACCAGAATTTTTCTAGTTTCATTTGCTGCCATTCGAAGAGAGAGAGAGCGAGAGCCCGGAATCGCCACCTAGCTCGACCCCGTCCCCCGTCTTGCCAAGCCACCGCCGGCCGTCCCCTGCCCCCACTGCCGGCCGTCCCCCGCCGCCTGCCGCCGCCGGTTTTTGGAGCACTTTAAGATATTTTCTTCAACTAAACTACTTGTAATTTCTACAAATTTTTGTATTACATTGTTAGAATTGCATAGTTAGTTCATATTTATATTGAAATGTGGTGTTTGTGTGAGGTTATTGCTTGAATTTGGCTCAAGATTGGGGTAAATGCGATTTAGGGTTTAGATTTGGTAGTTTGAAGTTAAAGTTTGATATGTTGGTGAAATGAAATGGTTTAATTGATAATGTTGTTAAAATGTGCTATTTGTGTGAGGTTATGGTTGTAATTCGTTACAAGAATTTGGTAAATGCGATTTAGGGTTGAAATTTGGCAGTTTGAAGTTGAAATTTCTATATTGGTGGAATGAAATGTTTTAATTGATAATGTTGTTAAAATGTGGTGTTCGCGTGAGGTCATTGATCTAATTTGGTTGGAGATTTTGCTAGATGCAATTTAGGAATTAGGTTTGGTGATGTGAACTTGAAAGTTGATATGTTGGTGGATTGAGATGCTTTAGTTTATGATTTTGTTCAAATGTTAATTCGAATGAAGTTGTAGCTCATATTTGTTTAAAGAATTCGCCCAATGCAATGTACACTTAGATTTGATAATTTTAAGTTCAAATTTGATATATTGGTGGAATAAAGTGGTGAACTAGATATGTATGAATTATTAGTTTTGTGATATTCGTGAGAATATTAGTAATTTTTGTCGAAATTTATAAGGTTTTTTTTGGATTCATGTGGAAATTTTAAAGTAAACATATATAGTATATAATTGCGTAATTTATGTAATTATTATAATTTGGATTAAAATTAATTCTTAGCAAATACCTTATGTTATTATTATTATTTGAGTAGAATATGAATGGTCATCCACATCATAGGTGGATGTATAATAGATTACTGCCAGATCGTAGTAGTTATACGCAAGAAGTTTTAGATGGAGTAAATCAATTCGATCAATTTGCACGTACACAGACAGAGTTTCTGAATAGGGGAAAGTATAGATGTCCTTATGCGAAATGCAGAAATAGGGTGTACTGGACACCTGATGAGGTCAAGATGCACCTTATGTATAAGGGTTTTGTGCAAGGGTATTGGTTTTGGATAAGTCATGGGAAAATAGAACCTCAGGAATATGGTTTTGGGTATTCAAATAGTGAAATTTTCGAAGTTGGAGGTTCAAGTCATGTTAATAATGACTATTCTGAATCCTACATAGATCGGATGGAGGATATAGTTGATGATGCTATAATAGCAAATCAAAATGTAAGGGAAGATGAGTCAAGCACTTGCCGAGAACTATTTTATAAGATAGTTCAAGCTGCTCAACAACCCTTATGTGATCGTTGCTCCACCCACAGTGAGCTATCTGCGGTGGTGAGACTGTTGAGTATTAAATCTGATTATAATATGCCTCGAAATTGTTTCAATGAAGTTGTTCAATTAATGAAAGAGATACGTCCCTCTAACAACCGCGTGCCAAACAATTATGGGTAAACGAAGAAGGTTGCTAAAGATCTCGACAACGATGTGGTCTAAATTGATTGTTGCCGGAAAGGTTGCATGCTATCTTATAAGGAGGACGCAAACCTGGATGCGTGCAAGTTTTGTGGGCATTCAAGATGGAAAAGGCGAAGGTCACAATAAAGAATTAGAATCCATTGTCATACTCAAGCATGCATTACTTGCCATTAAAACTTCGACTGCAGATGTTGTACGCATCAAGAAGTAGTGCAGATCACATGAGATGGCATTATGAACATCGACGTGAGGACGGGTTTTATGTCATCCATTATATGGGGCAACATGGAAACATTTTGATACCAAGTACCCTGAATTTGCTGCAGAGCCTCGGAATGTGAGGCTTGGCTTATGTGCTGATGGATTTAATTCTTACACATTGTCTTCAAGATCATACTCTATTTGGCCAGTGGTCGTTACACCTTATAACCTCCCCCCTGATATGTGTATGACCACACCATTTATGTTCTTAACTTGTGTAATTCCCGGGCCCCAAAATCCTAAGAACAAGATAGATGTATATTTACAACCTCTTGTTGATGAGTTGAAAGGGTTGTGAGGTGTTAGAGTTGAGACTTATGGCATACATTTCATATGAAGGCTGCACTTATGTGGACCATCAATGATTTTTCTGCATATGGAATGTTATTTGGGTGGAGTAATCATGGCCAATTGGCATGTCCCGTATGTATGAAACAGAAAAAGGCTTTGAGATTGCGAAATGGAGGTAAATTCTCATGGTTTGACTGTCATCGGTGTTTTTTGTCAAGGGATCATGCATTCAGAAGAAATAGAACAACATTTCGGAAAGGCAAAACTGTTATAGAGGGTCCTCCTCGCCGATTGTTCGGGGAAGAACTTTATGCCGACGTGGAAGATTACCCAATGGTAACCACTAATGGTGACTTTGTCATACTAGAATTTAAGGAAAATGAGCACAACTGGATGAAGAAGAGCATATTTTGGGAGTTGCATTATTGGTAACACCAACTGCTCCGCCATAATTTGGATGTGATGCACATTGAGAAGAACTTCTTTTAGAACATTATCAACACTGTTATGGATGTTTATGGGAAAACAAAGAACAATGCCAAATCAAGAATGGATGTTGCAGAAATATATGATAGACCAGAATTACATTTACATTCAGCCCCAAGTGGTAAGCTGGTTAAACCAAAAGCGAAGTTCGTACTTTCTGTGGATAAACGAAGAGAGTTGTGTGAATGGGAGAAGGAACTTCAAATGTCTAATGGATATTGCTCTAATTTGAGGAATACCGTGGACTCTAATGAGGCTAAGTTCAACAACATAAAAAGTCATGATTGGCATGTGTTCATGCAGACTCTTTCACCAATTGCATTTGGTGCGCTCCCAGATGATGTGTTGAAACCTCTTATTGAGATAAGCCAGTTCTTCAAGAACTTATGCTCAACAACATTGCGGAAGGATATGCTTAAGGAACTGCATCGCAACATTGTCATCACTTTGTGTAAGTTGGAGACCATTTTTCCTCCTAACTTTTTCAATGTAATGGTGCACCTGCCAGTGCATTTGGCAGAAGAGGCTCAACTAGGTGGTCCAGTACAATATCGATGGATGTATCCATTTGAGAGGTAAATTATACTATAATCGATGAAACCTTATATGAATTCTTATATGTGGAATCACTTAGAAGTGAATGCAATTGTGAATTTGGTAGGTTCTTTGGCCGATTGAAGAAAAAGATAAAGCAACAAGCGTGTCCCGAATGTTCAATCACAGAAGCATACCTAGAGGCAGAGAGGACATTCTTCGCCTCCTATTACTTCGGCTCTAATGTGCCCTCCATACGCACTAGGTGCAGGAGATATGAGGATGATGATTAACATATTATTTATTTTCCAACTCTGTCCGTGTTTGCACCGCGAGGGACCGCTATTGGTAGGAAAAGATCAAGGTATATCACAGATGCGTAATATGTTGCTGCCCATCTTCACGTGTTGTTAAATTGTGATAAAGTTAAAACTTATATAGGATGAGTGGTATTTTCACTTCCAATTGAGTTTATCATTCAGAGCGCAAGTATATTACTAGGCTTCATAAAATGTGATAGAATTTTCACAGAACAAGTCAGAACTGTACGTCCCAATGTCAGCAACGCAGATGTCGACATCATCATCGAAACTTATTTCGCAGATTGGTTTAACGAGAATGTAAGTATTATAAATCATTTATTCATAATTTTAACATAACAGTTAATTAGGTACATTGTATTAATTAAAACCACATGTTATGTCACCTTAGGTGCATTATATTCAACTATTCGAGACCGACAAATGTTACTACTTGAGCCAATTGGCTGTGAATCCATAGTGGTATGTGTCGACGTGGACGGCATATAGAGTAAATAGATTCAAATTCCATACAGAAGCTCGAAGCGTCGGGAAGAGAACATATAATTGAGGTGTTGGTGTTTGTGGCACTGAGAAAGGCGATATTGAGAATGATTATTATGGTATATTAAAGGATATTGTCCAAATTGAGTACGTAGGCGAACCACTTAAACGATGTGTGCTCTTCAGTTGTGAGCAGTTCGACCCACATTGAATCGTGGGACACGATATCATAAACTAAGCAACCTTATTGAGGTCCATCGTATAAGAAGGTACCGAAAGTACGACCCATTTATCTTCTTAAACATCGCATCACAAGTATACTTCATGCCACATGCAGATCGCTCAAGGGATAGCGCTAATTGGCTTGTTGTCATACCAACCAAACTAAGGGCGAGAGTGGATCAGCAGTACACTCTACCTACTGCGTATCAACAAACGGACATGACGACTATCGTCGAACCTGTGAATGGCGTCATCCCTGCATCATTAGTGAATGAAAGTGCACCACTGGAAGAGGTTAACGATGAAATAGGGCTTTCATTCATTTAGGGTAATAACGAGATAGATGAGGTAGAGAATGATGAGGATGATGAAGAGGGGGAGTGGGATGACAGTAATGAAACAGATGAAGCTGAAGAAAATTTACATTTGTATGCTGATGATGATGATGACATTGATGATGTTGAGGATGCAGATGATTGAGTGGTTATGAATTCTTATGTATTTGAGTACTTTGTATGTCAAACAATTGGTTGTGACTTTACTTATATTGTATGAATGACCTTTGCAAAATATATGTAACCTACGTACCTATTATGATGCATGAGGAAAACGGTTTATATGTACAATCATTATATATTTGTACTTAGGTTTGTTGTCACCTATTTCAGGTGTAGATTCAAGTTCTCGTCGAGGTAAGTCCTCCCCTCGAGGTAGAGGATGAGGGCGTAGGAGCTCTGCCGCAGATCCGACCGCAATGGACATTGATCCATCTTCCCCCCCCAGGTACATCATATACTAGTTCAGGCAGGAGTCACAATGGCTGCTTACATACCAGGTATTTCAGGACTACTGCCTCCCCCATTTGGGGTTTTCCATCATCAGACCTCATACATTCCCAACCAAAGCACCATGTATGGCCAATTTGCCTACAACATTCCTCCAAACCCCCATGTTGTTCATATTGTGCAGCCCACTCTCCAACCCGCTCACCCTGATACAAACAAGTCCCAAGAGAACAATGCAAGTGGTGAAAGTGAAGTACAATCCAGTCATGGGAGCACTCAAGCTAAGACTTGGATTGAGCCAGATAGTAACGAGTAAGTTTTTATTTGTTATATCTTATGAAGTAATACATTAATTTTGCATAACAAGTAATCAATTTGATGTACTATGTTCAATTAGGTTTCTCCCCAATGATGGTGCTGTTAGTAGAATTCGTTCATATTTCAAAGCAAATTTGACAAAACTTGGCCTACTTGGAGCAAAGTGCCCAAACCAGTACGAGATTTGTGGTTTGGAGAGTTCAAGGTAACTACAGTGATTTCGTATTAACAGTTTCTGTGAACGTGATATATTAGTATTGAATTATTTGATGTGTTTTTTGTTTTCGTAATTGCACAAGTGGCTTACTTGGGATCCGGTCCATGAGAATCGTATAAAAAGAAATGTTGAAAATCGAGGCAATGCACGCTTGAGAAACTTCTTTGGCAAAGCAAGGAAGCATAACAACAAGCATGTTTGGCTCAGTGATGCTCAATGGGAGGGACTCTAACAATATTGGGCGAATGAACATTACAAGAAATTGCGTGAAACAGCCCAGAAGAACCGACTGGGAACTCCAGAAAGTGGTGGCCCATCTCTTCACACTTGTGGCTCAATCCCTATGCATGAGCATAGGCGGCGTCTGGTAAATGAATTAATATTTGCTATATATTTGTTTAAATTTAATACTGTATTTTGTGTTGTGCTTGACATTATTGTTTCTGGCACGTACATAGAGGGAACAACTTGGGACGAAGTCCACTATTGTTGAATTATTCAGTCGCACTCACAAACTCCATGGCAAACAAGATGCCCATTGGGTTGACAAGAAATCACAACAAACATATGTAAGGAATTAGCTATTATCAATCTTCATTGGTAGTTCAACATTAACTTGTGAACTTTATTTTAAGTAATTGTAGTATGCATCATTTCGTATGCATGTTGTAGTTTGTGATATGTACAGACTTTGTTTGGAAGTTGTAGTTTGTGATATGTAGAGACTTTGTTTGGAACTTGTGGTTTGTGAATTGAAAACCCTTAGTTGGAAGTGTTGCGTTGGATGTGAAATTCCACCTTTGTGTGGTTTGAAATTGTTGAGAACGCTTCGAATGAAGTCATATTTGAAGCCATTGGATGTTGATTGAGTGCAAATATCTTGCAAATTTCTTGCAGGGATTGAATTGTATGTACGGATATGATCAAAAACAAGCGATTTTATTTTTAAAAAAAAGAGAAACCTGGCGACGGAATGGCGACGAATTAGGATGGAATTTTTTTATTTTGGGCAGGGGGTGGCGACGGAATGATAATCCGTCGCCATCAGCCGTCGCTAATGGCGACGAATTATCATTCTGTCGCCACCCCATGCCCCACCACTTTTCCCCGCAAAAAAAAAAAAATATGTCGCAATTTTCGTCGCTGAATTGATCGCCGGATACTCAGCGACGAGCGAAAATCCGACTACCGTATTCCGTCGCCAATTCCGTCACTGATGTTAAAATTCCGTCGTTGATTAACTGTATGTGTTTGTGTATATAAACAAAACTCAAAATCCTTGAATAATTTGGCGAGAGTGCATTAACTTCATTGGTGACGTAATATAATGACGAGTGAAGAAAGAGTCTTGGCTTACTCAAAAGCATTTTTGGGAGGCAAAAAGGGGTGGAATCTTATTCTAAAAGGAAATTATTATTGTGATTATTGTAATTGATAATAAAATTGAGTGACTCCATACACTTTTATTAAGTATCTTAATTTTGTCCATGTTTGGTAAATAGCTGTTAGCTGTTAGCTGTATAAAAGAAGTGTTTTATAAAATTAGCTGCTTTTAAAAAAGATGTTTAGTAAAATTTCATTTGTATCCTTATCTATAAATTACTTTTTAATTAAAAATAATTTTTTCATTTATTAGTTATCTTATTTTTTTTCAAGAAGAATTAAATTAATATCATATGTACAAATTAACTTTATTGATAAAATCTTAATTTGTTACTAGTTGTATAGAATTTGTATTCTTATTAATATTTTTATTCTTTTTAACTTGTGTATATCTATCTACACGATAATTATGTCTTAAAATAATATTTTATTATTCGCTACATATTTTATTATTATGAATTGAAATTTATATATTGGAATGATTTAATCTTAAATAGATTAAATTTAAATAACACACAACGTCAAATATCATTACAAAAGGTTAATGTCATATGGTGTAATTTTTTCAAACCCTGAGTAGTTATTTCATTTTCACAAACAGCTATTTTTGAGAAATAACTTTTTGGGTCCAAACAGCTCTTCCAAATAACTTTTTAACTAAATATCAATTTAGCTGTTTTGACTTTTTTGGTCTAATAAACTTACATGCAAAAAAAACAAAAAAAACTTTGTTAAAAATATCAGGTCAGATATGGTTTAATTCGAGCCAATTCCACATTTGAGTCCACGTTTAGGAAAGCTTATTTTGAATGTCCGATCGCATATATGTATGAATTATTCGACTCGAGTTTATCTCGGATCAATTTTATCGGGTTCACACCCAATCTTTTGTAGATCTTCAATCTCACTCTGACATTACACTCCCAAGTCTCCCTCTTTTTCCTTCACTTCCACTATTCAGTGGCTTTGCTTTCTTTTGGGGTTTTTTTTTTTGATTGAATCGCCTATTTCAGAATTGGTTCGCACCAGGGAGCACAGATGAGAGAGTAGTTGCTGTGATTATGGTAGGTGGACCGACCAAAGGTTTGCACATTCTCTCCCAAATCCTTGGTTTGCTTCTATTCTATGCAATTCAATGTGAATTTAGGTTACTCAGTTCGAGATTCGGATTGAATATATTGAATATTGCATATGGGTGGTCGTCTTTTCTCAATTTTGGTAAAAGATGGATTAAAAAACTTGTGCCCGGTTGAAGCTTTGGGTTGAATTTGATATGTCGATGGTAGGTACTCGATTCAGACCACTTTCTCTGAATATACCAAAGCCACTTTTTCCTTTAGCTGGGCAGCCTATGGTTCATCATCCTATTTCAGCCTGTAAAAGGGTATGTTCTTTCACTAATTCATTTACTGTGTTTTTGAGTATCTGCTTCCATGTTGGATCATATGATTG
>NCQV01065881.1:5385-27232 GCA_002740545.1 Lophocereus schottii
TTAGATTTGCTTTGGGTTACATCGTTTGTTGAGCAGCACTTTGTTTCTTTTGTTAAGTTAGATTCGATCAACTTTCTTTCTTTACTGGTTGTTTGATATAGATTTACTTTAGGTTGCTGTTTTCATTAAGTTGGATTTCATTAATTGTGTTTTATTAGCTTCAAGATAATTGATGATTAGATGAGCTATTTTTCATGACCTTAATCTTAGTCTCGTCCCCAAGGATACAACCCTCAAGTACTACGACGTCAGTCATATGCTTGCGGCTCTTCAGTTTTCACTCAAAATTATCATACAATAAGGTAGTCTCTACCTTAGTCCCCTTACTTCTGCTGTCGAAAATGTGAATACTCAGGTTCAAAGAAATGATTCTAAGTTGCAAATTGTAGATTCCCACTCACAATCTGTAGCTAAGTTAGAAACCTAATTTGTGCAATTAGCTATAGCTATAAGTAAAAGAGAAGAAGGAAAACTTCTAAGCTACCCTATAGAGAATACTAAAAGCCATCAATTTGAACAATTAAAAGATGTTCTGGTTCTTAGGGGAGGTAAGAAAGTAGATAAAAAAGTGAATGAGATGAAACATGATAAAGAGGAAAGACCAAAGACCGATGAGACTTATTGTGAAATAGGAAGTGATTCACCCCTTCCTCCTAATGTGTATGACCCCGTTGAGACATAAACGCCAAGGGTTCCTCAAGCTTTGGATGCACCTTTCCCTTTTAGGAAAGACAAATGAAGAGAAGACATACTAGAGACCTTTAAGCAAGTTAAAGTCAATCTTTCCCTCTTGGAAGCAATAAAACAAATCTTGGCTTATGTGAAATTTGTTCATGACATGTGTACTTTTAAAAGAAAATCTAAAGATGACAAGTCTTAAAAGGTTTCTCTAAGCGAACAAGTGAGCTCTATTTTGAAACATGACACTCTGCCTAAGTTGAAAGATCCTAGTGTTGCGATTATTTCTTGCTTTAAAGGTAATCATAAAATTGAAAGAGCACTCTTGGATTTAGGTTCCAATGTTAATTTGATGCCATACCTTGTTTACTTAGAGCTAGGGTTGGGTGAACTAAAACCTTCCAACTCTACCCTTTATCTTACTGATATGTCATTAAGAACTCCTAGAGGGAGTCTTCTTTTAAATTGACAAAGGTCTTTTTTCGATTGACTTTGTTGTGTTAGAAGTCCATGTCTCTAAGCAAATCCCTGTTATGTTAGGATGCCCCTTCCTAGCCATGGCTAACGCCATCATTAACTGTAGGTCGGGAGTGATGGACGTCTCAGTTATGACTACGACGGTTATGCTCAATATTTTTAAGGTTTCTTCTTAACCTATACTTGATGATGAATGTGAATGTTTCTTTATTGATGTGATTGATGAAATGATTGAAGGGGCCTTACTTGCTATTCTGAACAAAGATCCCTTAGGAACCTATCTTTCCTATGGAGATTTAGGGCTATTTGACTTAGAAAGTACAACAACTGAGTTGGATTCTAATCTTGACTCCACATCTAATCTTGGGTCTTCCTCTTGGCTGTCCAATTATGAACCTCTTCTCCTTTTAGCTAGTTCTCCTATATCACCTTCTTTTGTCTTCCCACCTAAATGTGAGTTGAAACCTCTCCCTATCTCACTTAAGTATGTGTTTTGGGACCTACAGAGACCCTACCTATCATCATCCCTTCTCTCTTATCCTATGATCAAGAGATAGTTGATTCATGCCTTAACTGAACATAAGGGTGCTATTGGGGGCTCAGTTACTGATTTAAAAGGGATATTCTTACTATTTGCATGCATAAGATTCACTTAGAGGACATGGCTAAACTTGTTACGTAGTGCAACAAAGATTGAACCCCCATATGAAATATGTTGTCCAGAAAGAGGTAGTAAAGCTTTCAGACGAAGGTATTATCTAACCTATTTTTGGTGATCCACAGGTCAGTCCAATCCAAGTGGTCCCTAAGAAATCTGACATAGTTGCAGTGTGTAGCAATGATGGTGAACTAGTTCTCACTAGATACACCACAGGGTAAAGGGTGTATATTGATTGCCAAAAATTGAATTCTGTTACTAGAAGTGACCATTTCTCCTTCCCTTCATTGATCAAATTTTGGAAAAATTACTTGGACAAAGTTTTTACTGCTTCTTAGATGGGCATTCTAGTTACAATCAAATACCTATCTATATTGAGGACTAAGAAAAAACCACCTTTACATGTCCTTTGGGTATATTCGCGTACACAAGGATGTCCTTTGGGTTGTGTAATGCACCTTCCACATTCCAAAGATGCATGATGGCCATATTTTCTTATTACATTGATAAGTTCATGGAGGTGGATGATTTCTTTATTTTCAGTTTGTCGTTGGATGAAGATCTTGCTAATTTATCCACTGTGCTGAGATCTGAAGAAATGAATCTTGTCTTGAGTTGGAAAAAGAAGGGAATTGAGGTTGATAAAACCAAGATCGATCTAATCTCCAATTTGCCAATTCCCACTTCTATGAAGTAGGTCAGATCTTTCCTTGGTGATGGATTTTATAGGAGATTTATTAATGATTTTAGTAAAGTGGCTTGCCCACTTACTAACCTCCTTTTTAAAGATACTCCTTTTGAGTTTGATGAGTCTTTTGTAGAGACTTTTAAAAAGCTTTGATCTTTGTTGGTTCAGCTCCTATTGTGCAGCCCCCTAATTTCTCTCATCCTTTTGAGATTATATGTGATGCATCTAATTTCACTGTTAGGGCTATTTTGGGTGTGATTTACTATGTTAGTAGAACTCTAATTGATACTCAAAAGAATTATTCTACCACTAAAAAAGAGTTGATGTCTGTATTTTTTATCTTGATAAATTTTGTTCATACCTTCTATTTTCAAAAGTGATGTATTTACCGACCATGCTGCATTAAGACATTTATTAGCTAAGAATGACATCAAACATAAACTCATTAGGTGGATGTTGTTGCTATAGGAATTTGACCTTACGATTAAAGATAATAAGGTTTCTGAAAATTTGGTTAGAGATCATTTGTCTAGGATCTTCATTGAGTATAACAATGACTTAGTGGGATTTTCTGACGATTTTCCCGATGAGCAACTGTTTGCTGTGTCATACACCCCTCCCTCTTGGCTTGCTCATACTGTGAACCACCTTGCTACTGGTAAGATTCCTCCCCACTGGTCCAAACAAGAGAAAGATGGGTTCTTCTCACAAGTAAGACATTACTATTGGGAAGATCCTTACCTTTTAAAACATTTTCCAAACCATGTGGTTTGTAGATGTGTCTCTGAGAGTGAAATTTATAACATCTTGACCTTTTGTCACTCTCATGCTTGAGGTGGTCATTCTGGAGGATGAAGGATAGTTGCTAAAGTCCTATAAAATGGGTTCTTTAGGCTCACTTTGTTTAGAGATGCTCATCATTTTTGTCTTGCTTGTGAGCGTTGTCAGCATACGGGTGTCCTCTTCCATCGTCATATGATGCCCCTTTCCCCTATTCTGGTTGTTGAGATATTTGATGTGTGTGGCATTAAATTCATGGGTCCCTTTTCCCATCTTTTGGGTTTGTTTACATACTCATTGATATCAATTATGTGCCAAAGTGGGTGGAGGCTCTAGTTACAAGGACCAATGACCATAAGGATGTGGTTAAGTTTCTGAAAGAATACATCTTTTATAGATATGGGACCCCTAGAGCTCTTATTAGTGATGCAGGTAGTCATTTTTATCACAAATCTTTCGAGGGTTTGCTAGAAAATATTATGTTACTCATAAAATAGCTACTCCCTATCACCCTCAGACTAGTAGCAAGTTAAGGTGTCTAATCATGAGATCAAATCTATACTTGAGAAAATGGTTTGACCCGATAGGAAAAAGTGGCCTTTGAGATTGAATGATGCCTTGTGGGCCTATCGTATTGCTTACAAGACCCCCATAGGGATGTCTCCTTTCTGACTTTTTTCAATAAGCCCTGTCACTTGCCAGTCAAGTTAGAACAACATGTTTTTTCGAGTATTAAAGCTTTTAATTTTGATATCAAACAAAATCTAGTTCTAATCGTAGGCTTCAATTAAATGAATTAGATGAATAATGTAACGAAGCTGATGAAAATGGAAATATTTATAAAGCTACAACCAAAGCTTTTCATGACAAGATGGTTTCTAGAAAATCTTTTGAATCTAATCAGAAGGTTTAGCTTTTTAATTCTAAGCTCAAGCTATTTCCTGACAAGTTGAGATCTAAATAGAATGGTCCTTTTGTAGTCCAACAAGTCTTTCCTTCCACGCCAATCAAAATTTGGACCCCTAGTATGGTCATGTTCTTATTGTCAATGGTCAACATTTGAAACCTGTAGTGACTAACAAAAATTAGCCTGGTTTGATTGAATCCATCAATCTAGTAGACCCAGCCTATTACGATTGAGTGGATGAGACCGTGTATGGTTGAAGACATCAAACTTAGTGCTCATTGGGAGGGCAACCCAATCTTTTTAAGTGAATTTGAGTTATTCCATTTTATTTTTTTAAAATTTTGTTCAAGGTCCAGTTAAGTACTGGATATGATATCTCACTTGGTTTTGGGTTTTGTGGTTAGTGATGGTTTCAAAAGTTCATTTGGAGATGGCATTGTGGGTGTGATTACAAGTGCTTTTCTCATGCCAGTAGGTTGTGTTGTTCTTTTCTTCATCTTTCTCTTTATTATTATTTTTCACAATGAGGACAATGTAAAGTTAGGCATGGGGGAAGGCAAATAAAAATTTTGTGGAAAATTGAAAAACTTTTTTTGATGTTGTGAAGAAACTAGAAAATTGATTATGTGTATCAAACTCGTTTTATAATGATATGATTCATATCACCCGTGCCGATTTGAGAATATTTTTAGTTTTAATTAGTTAATGGCCAAAATTTTTGTTGTGTTCTTGTTAAACTGTAGCTGATTTTGAGTTTGAGATGAACCTCATTTTCAATAACATAATGAGTATGAAATAAGCATTGAGTTCCCCATTTACCTTTTTAAATTGTTAATTGAGAAAGAAATTGAATCAAATTAAGTTCTAATTTAGGTACCAATGTTCATGTTTTATCTTTATTTATATCTTTAATTGCCTGAATATATACTAATATTTCTCTGGGTGTCATCTTTATCCATATCTATATACACCTAGAAAATGAAACACATGGAATCAAGTGAGCTTTAAAAAAAAGAGAGAGAAGAAGAAAAAAACCTCATAAACTGGTTTAGCACCAGGGACTTAATTTTAAAGACACTCTTGTGCTTTTTGTTACGTGAGATGAAGTCTTATGCTTCTGATTTGCTATATGTTTGACATTGAGTACTTAATTTGCTTTAGTCTTGGACTATAAACTTGGTTAAAATTGGAAATGTTTGATAATAGATCTGTGGGTTAGTTGTGACTTGATCTCTGTAATTTAGCAGATACACATAGCTGGATTCGCTAATTGTCTTCCTGAAATCTTAGTTTACTTGGTGGGTTGAATGAATTTATGCATTCTTTGCTCGAGGACTAGCAAAGTTTTGGTGTGGGAGAGTTGATAACTCATATTTTTTTAGGTGATTTTTCTCTATTTTACACCTCTTTTATATTTTCGAGATGCATTTTCAGTAAGTGATAATGCATATTTTATCATTTTTCAGTAAGGAACACAATTTGAATTTTTGGGCAAAACTGAGTGCTCGATGATCAATTTCTTTTGACTTTTGCAAGACCATCACATTGGGCATGTTCCCAGGCCCAGTTTGTTGTCTGCCTTGTTGCAGCAGTCTGGTGAAGATCACATGCCCAGTAGTAAAGTCAGCCCAAATTGGACCTGTATCTAGCAGTAGGCGTGGCCCATTCTTTATGTCCAGCCCATCGTTCTCCACTCCTCCCCTTTCTATCTGCCCACGGCCTAGTGAGCCAACACACCTCAACCAGCGCCTGTTCTCCTCCTCTCTTTATGTCTCTAATAGCCGAAAATGGGCTAGTTTTTATCAAATCAGCAGCCCAGTCATGCAACATACACCAGCCTCACCATTCGCTTTCTCTCTCTTCAGGGTTCTAGTGGCCGAGCATGATTTTAGTTGTCCAAGTGAAATGAGTCATTGATTTAACGTGCTTAACTTGGCCTAATTAGAAGAGGTGGGTGACATTTAGCTGCTATTTTCGGAATAAAATTACTGGATTTACATGAAAGGTGGAGAAGAAAGTGGAGCAAATTCCACTATAAATAGAGAGGCAAAGGGGCATTATTTGAAGCATCATTCATCCCATTCTTTATGCATTTTCACTCTTCTCTTCCTCCCATTGTTAGTAATTAGAGAGAAATTGTGCTAGGTAAAATTATTTAAGTTGAGAGAATTAGAAGAGAATAAGCTATTTTGACTATTTTTCTCATTTCTTTCATGTCATTAGCGAGCCCAATTAGAGAGAGTTTGATCTTTCACTGTGTCAGTATTTTGTAACATAAATATTAAAGTTTGGTTGTAGGGATTGAAATATACCATTAGTTTGAAATATGACTAGTATAATTTGAAAGCTATTTTTTCCACCTATGATCAGCTAGGTTGTTTATCTAGAATTGAGATGGATCTTTGATTTACTTTGTTGATTTTTCTAATTTCATTTGGGGTTAATATTATCGTCTCTTTTTATTGCATAATTTTGAGTTATTTAATTTCTTTTAATTTCTTATACAATTTATTTCGATTGTTTATTCATGTTGTTTCACAATTGATTAACTTGCTTTCTCATTTATTCATATTAGACTTTGTTGGCTAGTATAATAATTATGCAATTGCATTTAAAATTTTTGGTTATTAATAGATTAAACATGACTAGAAATTAGATGAATTACATCTAAATTGAATAATTCATGCTAACTACTAGTTATTTGTTATTAATAACTATAATTCATTTTTCTAATCTATTGACCTTAAGCTTGTAGCTTAAGAGCTTTGAAAAGACTAGTTAAACCCCAATTGAATCTAGTAATTAGATATTAAGAGTTTTAGTAAAATTGAAATCCTAGCATCTCTCTAAATTGATCTCTTTTGTGTATTAATCAAAATTTTCTCTCTTATTCCAATTTTGTTTTCTTAGTTGTTGTTATTGTTGCTAATCTCCTCAATAATTCTCTTAACTAGTTGAGAAAAGTAGAAGTCAATTTTGTTTTTCGTGCGCCATGACCCCGTAATACTTGTTTTGCTACAATCATCTTGTGCACTTGCAAGTAATTCGGGTTTTTTAAAACTACTAAAATTCACACCAATAGCAAATGATTGTGCTAAGTTGAAATCAAGAAGGATAAAGGCAAGTTTAAGAAGAGTTCTAAGCCCATATAGGCTTAGAAAAAGGAAGCTATGACTGTGTCCACTAGAGAACCCATGCGGATTTCAGGGAAATGTAGGCCAAAAAGGAAAAAGGCATTATATTCCAAAGAGACAACAAAGAAATTTCCATGTTAAAGGATATTCCAGAGAAGAAAATTCATTTCTTGATTCAAACTTGTCAGGGATATTCGTTGACCTACTTAAGAATAAGATCATCGAACGCTCTGAGCCAAAATGACCCGAAGAGATTGAAAGGACAAATGACCTAAAGTAGTGTTGCTATCACAGGGTTGTTAATAACCCTCTCAAGAAGTGCATTACTCTCAAAGAGCATATCATGCAACTAGAAAAGGATGTGAAGATCCGATTAGACTTGGATCACATTGCTGAAACCAATTGTATTTTGGCTCAATTAGAGTCCTCACCTTCGCAATGGGAATGTCATCTCTAATTTCATTAGAAGAGGAGAATTAATTTGAGTGCTTTGCCAAAGGTGAAGCTATTCATAGTTCAGTTTGAAAGTTTAGAGCCGGTTCTCGTACTATCGATGGTATAAGCGCCCCCTCTAAAAACCAATCCTATTATCGATGTTCTAGAGGATAATGAAGAGGGGTGGGCCCTTGTCACTTAGCAAAGGCCTAGGAAGCAAAAGCAGGGCTAGTAACCATTTCTACATCATAAGAAGAGATAAGAGAGGAACAAGAAACATCAATGTATAAGGGGCAGAAAGAGGTTGAAAATACACAAGTCATAAGAAATTTGGCCTATCGAATTACTTGAATAGGAGCCATTTATTCCTATAACCCTTGGAAGAGTTTTTCCCAATTGACTTATAGGTTTTGCCGACCCATATAGGTTAGAAGCAAATCTTTCACTTACTGGTAGAGATACATCAATAGCTTGCTAATGCCTTGCACCACCCAGAGCTTTATGATGATAAGATCAAATATGTTAGAGAATCCTCAAAAGAGCTTACCTAATACATAGCTTGTAACACAGCTATTACTTGCACTAATGATGACTTGTTACTATGGTCCAAACCCCATAATCGCCTTTCTTTGTGACTGTTTATATTACGGAGCAAAAACTTTAAGTACACCTTGGTAGATGGAGGTTCATCTATTAACATCATGCCCAAATCTATAAAGAACGAATTGAGAATCACACTGAAAGAGCTTTCTAACAGCAGAATGGTGATTCAAGGGGTTAGGTTTGAAAGTCAGCATGCAATTGACATGATTTGCCTCAAGTTAATGATGGGAGGCATGTTAACGGCTTCAGTTTTTCATGTAATTGACTACAAAACTTCCTGCAAATTATTTCTTGGCTGCCCATGGCTCTATAAGCATAAAACAGTAGCTTTAACCCATCATTAATGTCTTAGGTATTATTATGATGGCAAGAGGAAGATCAATGGTGATGTTAAGCTATTCACAAAGGCAAAGTTGCATTTTGCCACCTAAAGAGGTAATATCATGAAGGATTTTCTCTATAGTGGATGATTCAAAGGCTATAAAGAATTCTTAAGTTGTAACAAGGCATAACGATGTGAAATAGCTATAGTATTATAAGCACATTAAACAAGAGATTATATCCCAACTTGCTAAACAAGTTGCTAAACAAGCGGCAATTTCTACAAATCATATGCTACTGTCTTAAGATATGTTCCCAAAGCTCGTTTAAAGGAGGATGAATCATCCTTTAGTGGATATACAGGTCAAAATGCTTAAGGAAAAGTTATCAAGAAGGATATTGGAGCTAGCTTAAACACCTTTAAAGAAAGTATCACATTGCCAACACGAAAGTTATTTAAGATAAAGATGATTTCACCCCTTTACCTGGGTTTATCTCTTACTCTATCACTCTATTAAAAGAAGGGAAGGACTTCCCAAATGCGCATACCAAAGAGGGATGTTGACCTAAAGGCATATAAGCTTATGGAGAAGGCATGTTATGAGTTTAGCAATCCTATGTCGTTAGGAAAAGTAATGGAAGTGGAGACCTGTGGCCTCTATAAAATATAAAACAAGATTCAAGAACATGGAGACCTAGTAGAATTCTTAACAATTGGTGTTCGTTATGTGCCACCGAGGTGAAGCAATATATGGTTCAACACATCTTCATTGAAGAAGTGGATAAGAGCGAGGATGAAAATGCTCAACCTACTACAAAGCTTCATGTGTTTGATAAGTAATAGTTGTCCACCTCCTTAAGAACACAAATATGTCTTCGCTAGAATTGGAACTTACATAACCAAAGCTTTCAGTGTTCCATAGAATCAAGAAAGGAGGGGAATGTTCGAAAGCACCACCTCAAGAACTAAAGGATTTAGTGTTCAATCATCTTAGAGATGAAAATGAAATACAGAGCTCTATACCCCTTTATATAAAGCGATTTTCAACTCTTGATGTAAAGACAGATTATTTCCTATAGGCGAAAAGAGAACTGTAGTCTTGACTGGTTAGCAAGGTAATTCTACCTATAGCAACGAAGATGAACAAGAAGAAATGACTTTTTCTAATCATATCATAGTTTGAGAATATGAGGATTTGAATTCAGAGATAGAGCTTGCAGAGACTTCTGAAACCCTTGAATATAGGAGGCAGGCTACAATCAATGATTCAAAGGGAATGACCAAAGGGATAAAAGTAGTACTTGGTCTCCTCTCAGAGTACAAGAAATACCAGTGCTCAATCCTAAAGTTGCAGTCCATCGTTTATTTAGCAAAAGGGGTGTTTCTTCCAAAAAGTGGCCTCAACAATACTTTCATCAATAGTTAGTACCTAATATTGAAAAAGAGGTCAACAAACTTATAAATGTGAGGTTCATTTATTAGGAAAAATACCTAACTAGGATTGCAAACATTGTCCCTATTAGGACGATAATGGAAAACTGCACATTTGCATAGACTTCCGGGATCTCAACGATGCATATTCAAAAATAACTTCCTAATGCTTATCACTGAGCTCATGATTGATTTAACTATGGGACACAAGGCCTTATTATTCATGAATTATACTGTAGGGTATATTCATTATCAAATGGTGCTAAAAGACAAAGAGGCCATGACCTTTCACACACCCAAATGCATCTTTTACTATAAAGTAATGCCCTTTGGTCTAAATAATGAGGGAGCAACATTTTGAAGGGCAAAGCAAAACATCTTCGATGATATACTCCATAAGATGGTTGGGTGTTATGTCACTAGCTTAGTGGCTAAATCCAAAAAGAGGTTAGACCACATTCAAAAACTTTGATAAATCTCCAAATGATTGTGAAAGTGTCAGTTCAAATGAACCCATTCAAGGGCTTATTTGGTGTCACTTCTAAAAATTTCTTTGGTTTTATCATTCACCATATAGGGATAGAGATTGACTAGTCTAAGGTTAAAGAAATCTAAGAGATGCTTGAGCCTAAGAATCTTAAAGAGTTTTGTGGTCTCTAAAGTCACATGGCATATGTTTAATGATTGATATCAAATCACACTGGTTTTTGTTGTCCCTTCGGCTACCTCAAGAAAAAAGGGGCACCGTTCAAATAGGCAAGTCATATCGTAAAGCTTTCAAGAAAATTAAGAAGTACTTGTTAAATCCTCCAGTGTTGGGAGTGCCAATCCATGGCAAATCTCCTATACTCTACATTGCATCTCATGAACGATCATTAGGAGCATTATGCATTCAAAAGAAAGAGGGCAAAGAGGCAGCTTTGTACTACCTAAGGCTAGTTAGGTTGAATTAAAGTATTCCCCTACAGAAAAGATCTTCTTATCACTCGTGTTTGCCATTCAAAAACTAAGGCATTACATGCAAGCTTATGCAGTGCAGATGGTTTCTAAAGTTTATCCCATCAAGTTTATCCTATCGAGGGTAGTCCTTTGGAGGCGACTTGCAAAGTGGGCTATGATGGCCAAGCGCTAGCAGATTTCTTAGCATATCACTAATTCTTGATGACTGGGAGCTAAATAATGATCTACCAAGTGATGATGTACCCTTTCTTGATATCGTCTTGCCTTGGGAAATATACTTTGATGGAGTGACGAGAAATAATTGGCCTAGAGGGGTATGAAGTCAACTATGTTTAAACAACATGGTCAGTATCAGGCGTTAATCTCAGGCTTTTAAATAGCTATTAAACTGGAATCAAAGACCTTAATATTTATGGTGACTAGCAATTGGTTATCAAATAGCTTTTGGAGGGGTATGAAATTAAAAAATACAATCTTATTTCATACAACAAATATGCCTTACAATTGCTAAACAAGCCTGAAATTATCAAATTAGAGCATGTTGCTTTAAGTGCCAACAAGATGGATGACACACTTGCAGGTCTTGCAACCACTTTGGCATTTGGGAAAGAAGGAAGCCGAATGTCCCTATGAGTAATCAGTTGGTTGTTGCACCCCTTGATGAAGAGTTTGAGGAAGACATCAATATAGTCAGTGCTTGAGAGATAGATAAACAAGATTAGCATTAATCACCCATTGATTACTAAAAGCATGGGAAGCTCCTAGTGATCCAAAGCAGAAGCTAGAAATTTAACGAAGAGCTCCCCGTATCCTTTAATATAATAAGACTCTTTATCGACTTTCCTTCCTTGGCCTTTGGGTATGATGCTTGGATAATAAAAAGGCTAGACATATGATAGAGGAAGAACATTCAAAAGTATGTGCTGTACATCATGTAAGGCCCAAATTGTGTGATCACATTAAAAGGATGGGATATTATTGGCCTACTATAGTACAGGCCTGCATCGATTATGCAAAGAGGTGTGAGGCTTACCAATTCTATGCCAATTTCGTTCATCAACTCCCTAAACCACTTCATTCGACGTAGCATCTTGGCTAATTGAAGCTTAGGGACTTGATATTATGGGTCCTATCACTTCGAAGTCTTCTGTTGGTCACTAGAATATCTTAGTAGCAATGGACTACTTTTTTAAATGGGCAGAAGTAGTCTCGCTAAGAGAAGTTGAAAAGGAGAATGCTGTTGATTTTATTCGAACACACATTATCTATCGATATGGCATGCCTCAATACACTGACAATGGTAAATCATTTGTTAACAAGATGATGACTAACCTTTGCAATAAGTTTAAGTTTGTTTAGCATAGATCTCTAATGTACAATGCACCCACATATGGGTTGGCAAAAGCTTTCAAGTAAATGCTTTGTAGCTTATTAACCAAAGTGATGGTGAAGTTAAATAAGGATTGACATGAAAGATTAAGAGAGGCTCTTTGGGCATACAAAGCCACACATAAGATGCCAACTCAGATCAACCCCTTTTGCTCTTGTATATAGGGTTCAGTTCGCATTGCCTTTTGGAACTTCAAATCCCTTCACTTTATATTGCCATACTAGAAGGCTGAAATAAAGATGAATATCTCATGCTTCGTCTGACTTAGCTAAAGATTTATGATGAAAAAAGACTTCGAGCACAACAAAAGTTAGAGTGCTATAAAGCTCACTCATCACATATATTCAATAAGAGGGTTCAACTATGTTCATATCAAGTTTTCCTAGTGATGAGGCTAATCATTATGCCTCATAAAAGTGGGGTCAATTTCACTTTCAAGTGGAATGACTCATATGTGGTATGAGAAGTCTACACAAATGGTGCCAATGAAAGAGTGCAACTAGGGCCCATAAAATCCAAGTTATTATCGCCTTATTATCCTTGAAGTATTAATACCTTCAAAGCTCTTAAACATGTTCCTAAAATGTTTATTCTTTCACGTCAAAGTCCATTATACTACTCTTGCCTCGCAAGAGTATAAACTGTGGACAACTAAGCACAAACAAAACTCCGATTGTTTGAACCACATATGGCTTGTATCCTTTAGGGTGTTGTACTCCTTTCAAGTACATAGGTAACTTGAGCATACACTCAAGTATAGCTACACAATAAATAAATAAAGTTCATTGATGTTAAACAAAGAAGTCTAGCTCAGGGTTCACCTGATTGCGAATTATGGACAAGTTATGGGTTCGAAGAAGAAATAGAAAGATTTAGGTTGGTATAAAATAATCTATTGCCAGAAATTCAATAACAGTGAAATCCAATCATAAGGAAAATGAATCAAGACACATATGCAACAATGAATAAAAGAAAATTCCCATATAAACTTTATTCAATAAATATCAACCTGACATCACGAAAATGAGAAGTACATGACAAATCCATCGCAAAGGGCGAGGGGACTACTGTGGATTCCATTAGAAATTCTTAAGATCTTCAAAAGACTGCTTTATATGGGCTTTAACCTTTTCCAAACTAGCTTTTGTGGTTGTATCCATCACCTTAATAGCATTAACTATGTCAATATGACACTGTAAATCAATAACTTCCTACTCAGTTTGTTGAAACAAGAGCTTATTCGTAGGTACCTAAGAACTAAGATCTTTCTTTTGATTTTTCAAAAGTTAAACCTTTTTTACCAGTTCATCACACCTTGATTCCGCTTAGTTCAGCTCAAGAACTATTGTTTTATAATAGACACCTTCTGTGTTCAAGCATCAAGAGCTTTATCAAGCCTTTACGTCATAACTAACTTGTTCTTCAACAATCATTTGACTGAAGTAGCTCTCCTATAGATCCTAGAGATTGCACGTTGACTTGATCAACCCTTCAGCCTTGTTCTTTAAAGGAGTGATGTCAATGCCTTTTTGAAGGATAAAGGCATAAAGGCTATTGAAATCACCTTCAAGAGTGGGAAGTCCATCCAAAGCAGTGTAAGACACCTAGTCGACTATGGCTTGACCGGTCATCTGAGCAACATTCTCATCTACCTCTTTTATAATAACATCATCATTAAATGCAAAAGCACCTCCTTGCTCTTAAACGATGTTTTATATAAGCTTTAAGAGTAGACTAACCCTCAGGATTGTTTGGGGAACAAATGCCTTTTGAGCCTTCGAGCCTCAATCTGTTTTCAAATAATTCCTTTCCAAAAGTAGTACCTATTTAATTGATACGAAACATTGGATTTTTGATGGAAGAAGAATATACGCCAATTCCTACTTGAAGTTCACATTGTCTCTTTCTCCATTTTAAAAAAAGTTCACATTGTTGCTTTCTCCATGTTAAAAAAGGGGGTAGGAACATAGCAAGTAGATAAGTATTTAAAAAGAGAGTGCATCTGAAAAAAGAAAGAAAGGGGATTATCATGCACTCAGCAGTGTTATGATCAACATCTAGGATTAACATGGTAATTAGACTTAAGCTTTTGTCTACATATCTAAGCAGGTTAAGATTCGAATGTTCTTTAACCTCATTTGTTACCTTTGTTGATAGAGCAGTGCTTAGAATAGGGATTGTAGGGATAGGTGTTGTTGGGATGACGACATCTATTTTTGGGATCTTGATGCGATAGGGATCATCCTCTATTAGTGGAACAAAAGGCTCCAGGGGCTCTCCAAAATGAACAATCTGCAGCTTGGTCTAGAGTTATGTACAGCTTTATCCTTTAACAAGTTCATGTCATATAAGTCGCTTTATTCCCTTTTGGAATCATTGGTACATTGATTGTAAGTTGAGGACTTACCATCTTATACCACCCGTCATGACATGCATGAGTGATATTTCCTCTCAGGTGAAGTGTATTGCTCACGAAGTAATACTTGAGATCATGTTCCATAATGTATGAGTATGTGGTGACGACAAAGCATTGTTTTAGATCAGGAAGATTATTGAAGTCCTGACCAATAAGAACATCCCTACACAAATCAGATTATCTACTGAATCACTGACGTAGTAATGCTCTATAAAAAGGTTGTCTTTACAAGGGTTAGGGACAAAACTCAAATAGATGATTACAAAATAAGCAAAGTCAATTCTCCATAGGTTGTTATTATTTGTAAGAGTCTTATTAAACTAGTTGATGATGGATGAGTGCTAGTGAAAACCTTGTATGAAACTGATGCTTTATGAAGCATTTTCAAGTTGAAATGACTTGCTCATCCAAGGCCATTAATTTTTACCATGCCCGAACTAGAGGAGGCCTCACTGCCAAGCTTGTATGTGTCAACATTTTTCACTAGCCATACATAGAGGAAATGGGCAGGAAAGTGGCCACTACTCCTACTAGTATGTGAAGAATGATAAATCTCATTAAGTCATTTGTAGATACTTGGAAGGATGGTCATAGGAAGGCAATACCCTATACCTTATGCCATTAATAATGCAATGTTGAAGGTACCAGGGTGAATGCAACCACCATCTCTAACTAGCAAGATGAATGTGCACAACCAACATAAGACAATATGGTAAAAAAGGTCTAAATTCATTGGCCTTTAGCTATTCACAACTCATCAAAACAACTTAATAATCACTCTATCGGTGAACTTCTACATCGATGATAGAAGATAGTATTGCTGCGCAAAGGGTTTAGTTTCCCCGATCAAACTTCTTGAAAGCATGGTACTTGTTCGGAACCTAAAACCAAAAAGTAGTCAAATACTCTATGGTTGGGTTCTCATTAAGTAAAATTAGGAGGAAGCTTATTTGTGAGTTCCAATTGAGTGCGACAAGTTCATGGTAGAGACTTCCTGACAGTGGTGGCATGAGAAAACTATGGATATCAAAGATAAACACGAGAACCTCCTATCTAGAAGTACACAAAGTATTTTTTTTTTGATATTAGTATTCATACACTGCCTGAATAAGGTCTGAACACCAATTATAAAGAAATAGTGATGCATATAAAGCATTAAATAGATGAGGGGTTGTGAATTTATCTTCACAATCAATAAGAACGTTTGCCGACCATTTCCAATATAGTGGCTTGTAAGTAAACTTATCATGCAAGGGTGACCTAGGTCCTGACTTGTTCCCAAACTCTATATCGTGGTGCAACAGTTGGTAAGAGGGGAGATTCTTGTATATGGAGAAATGAATGGTCAATGAGAACATCTCCCTTGTCTTTAAATTCTCCTTAGATCATCGATGGAGGTTTGGAGGACCATAACTGCAATCGAACTTGTATAGTGATGTTATGAAATTGCAAACTAGAAGTTTTATCTCATCTCCATCTATGTCATTCTCACTTAGTTGGATCTATAGATAACACCAACCACTAGTCGCTTTGTCCATGAAAGTAACCATTTTGAATTAACCCTCTAACAATAGCAATAAAAAAGAAGGTTAAGTTATATGATTTTACTTGGCTAGCGATAATAATTTGATAATCAAATAAGGACTGAAAAAATCTTGGGCAATAGAAAAACTAGAGAAGGAAAACAAAGATGAGTCCAAATATAAGTATGAGGTTCTCCAACAAGCACATTAACTTGCCAATGTACCAATAGAGATGAAAAATTCAAATGTTAATTGATAATTCAATCGACTCTGCTTTGGGAGAATTTTTGCCTTTGGGAAAGTTCATCTTTAAAAGAATTCAAGGTCAACCCATTAATGTAACCAAAAGAGTTAAGCCTTCAAAGGTTAACAGATATTTACTCAAGCTTAGCTTTTCAAAAACTTTTGCCTTCGCAGAAATTCACGTGAAAGGAATTCAATGTTAACCCATTGATGTACCCAAAAGAGATAAAAATTCAAAGGTTAACTGATATCAAGTTAAAGTGCACCTTTTGGAGGATTTTCACCTTGGGGGAAGTTCGCCTTAGGTAAATTCAGAGTTAACCTATTGATGCACTCAAAAGGGATATTCAAAGGTTAACCAATATTACGTTAAGGTTCGCCTTTTGGAACAAATTCGCCTTTGGGGTAGTTCGCCTGAAGGTAATTCAATGTTAACTTGTTGGTGTACCCAAAATAGTAATTTAAGAAAATTCAAAATCAACCCATTGATGTACCCAAAAGTGTTATACATTCAAATGTTAATTGGTATTAAGTCACAGTCCACTTTTAGGAGAATTTTCGCCTAGGCGACCTTATGTCGGTCTGACATTTAAATGCTAACCTTATGTACTCTTACATGCTCTAACATGAAATAAAGGACTAGTAAGTTGCACGAATTTGCAAGGTGGCCTTACACCAAAGAAAGGGGTTCGAGGCAATAATGAGAGAAGGGTGCAAATTATGCATCAAGTGTATGCCATCAAGAAAAAAGTTAATTTCTTAATTTAAACTTAGACGATAAAAAACCAAATGGCAACCAAGGGAGTTTCTCTTGGCAATAGAAGCAGTGAAATAGCAACACAAAAAAAAAAGAAAATAAAAAGCGTGAAGAAGGTGGTGTATGTTATGTAAAACCAAGGTATAATTACCTCTGAGCGTTGCTTAGATAAACTATTTACAATTAAGATCTTTTGTCGGTCCTACAAGAAAATAACAAAAATAAGCTTCATAACTTCAAAAGAAGGCCTATGTGAAGTATTCCAGCATGTCTTCTTGAAATTGTGTTTTTTTAAAGAAAAGAAAAAAAGGACACGAAAGAAGAAAGGTCACTAAAAGACAAGTGCAACATCTTCATAGATATATTAAAGAAACAGGCCCACAAGTTAGAATATTAAAAGCAATTGGTTGATGTTGATGATAAAGTAGACGGTGAAAAGAACAACTATATCCAAAGATGTGGAACAAAAATTTGGACACAGAATATACATGTGTTTTCTTCCTTATAGTAGGTTGACAATTGGTGTAGATAGAGAATATGAGATTATTACTCGAACAATTGCGTCTTTACAAAAGGCAAAAGGCAAAAGGCATATAGTATATTTGGTAAATGTGGTAAAGATATTCTCTTGATTACATGTATTCGAGGATACATACCATAGTGAACTGATAATTTTTGACATCTTTAATATATACGTAGGTTTCCTTTATCTCCAATCAAAATTAGGTTCCCATTGGGGCATTAATTGATCAACCCAAACCAAAACACATCAGGTGAATATATCGGCATGTGCTCATCTAACTTGATAAATTCTAGGGACTAAAGGAATCAACTTGATCGAAAATCCTTATCGAAGACCCTATCAAATTAAAAAAAAAATTACCCGAGTGCTAAGATAGCTTAAGTCGCATAAAGTTTCAAGACCTGATCGCACCAAATACCACAAAGTTTTGGACGCAGCCAATTCTCTTGGGGGCATTTGTAGAATCGAAAAAAGTTAACTAAACAAAACCTGCCATGTGGAAAATTTCATACTTTCATTACAGTCAATTACAACAAGCCATGTGTCAAATTAATTACGATAGTCAATTAAATTAATGTGTAATAAAAACGTATTGTAACCATTAAAAAGCGTCACGTGTCAGAAATGGTGTAGAAAATAAATGATTTTTCTTAATGGAGATAATTAGGAGGAAAACCTTATCTCTCACTCCTCTATAAAAAGCCCCCTCGTTTACCAGTCTCCATTCTAAAAGTACTCACAAAAGTTTAAGAATTCTCTCTAGCTGACAACAACCACTCTAAACACATGATATCTGCTCTTAGAAATTAAGCTACTTATCTTGATCGAGATTAAACCTCCTAGCCCCACTCTGAAGATCAAATTCATTGAAGGCTATTCAAGGAGATTATAGTAGAGGATTAATTATACTTGTTTTTATAATAATTCTGTAGAGATTATACCCTTTCTTTGATATAAATAAAAAACATTTTGAATTTCTTTTTCAATTTCTTTTCTAATTTATTTTAGGCTCAAAGTTTGTGTTTACAGTCACATTTTCAAAAATATTATCAGGTCTTAAAAGGCCTTGGGTGAGGTCTAGGTCTTGATTTTTCAAAACGAAACCTAGACCCAACCCAAGCAACTCATAATCAAACTTGCTTAATACTTATCAGGTTCTGATTTGCTGGGCCTAGACCCTCTAATTTGTAGCAGATTGAGCTGGTTTTGGTCAAGTTTAGGGTCAATTGCCATCTTTACCACCACAGTATATTTATTATGATTTAAGAAATTTAAAAAAAAAAGGTTGGGCTTTTTTTGTGAGAGTAAATTCATATGAATGGAGTTGCTTTTTACTGATTGATTTAAGAAAGTAAAATATAATTTTGTTTGATTCTATGGATTATTTATGTGACTTGTATTCATAATATAGGTTAAATTCTCTTTATTTGAGCAATTTGTCCATCAACAAAGCAAACAATAAGTCTTTTTTTGCCTTCTCTATTTGATTAGGGTATATAAAATCTCTAAGAGGCATTGGGCCAAAGCCTAATACAATCTCAAGGGGATAGATTGAATGGATTAGCTAAGCCAACAAAATTGAGCATTGGGTCAAAGCCTAAGTCAAAAGCACATAATAACCTACTCCCATGAAGCCTTGACTTGTTTTTATAGGAGTATGACTTATGGAAAGAGGAAAGAGATTTAGCTAAGATCTGCCAACATATTTGAAAATACTAAAGATCTTTGAAGTTAGATATAATTAGCAATAAAATTAATAGCTAAAAGATGTAAATCTTAATTAAATTGCTTTAAGAGAAGCACCCTAAAGCCCCTATAAACCAAGTCACAATTAGACCTAAAGGTAGGTGTTCAAAAAACACACATCATATAAAGTATACATAAAGCCCTACGATTATTTCTCTACTTCCTTCTTAAATACTCGTAGCTTGAGTGATGGGGACTCTTAAGGAACAAATCCCCTCTGATCCTTCAAGAGTTGGTTGATAGAAAATCCTTAGGCGGCCGCACAAGTTGCTCAAGGTTCACAAAGAAGCCTAGAAATCCACTTCGTACTAAAACATTTGTTGCTATCGGTGGGGAGCCTAGAGTTGAGCCCAAGGAGCAAGGGAAAAGATGACATCATAGAGGATGCCTCAAACCATGAATGTGTACCTCCTCTAAAGCACATTTGTCTCTACAGGATTCCCATATCCTAGAACTATTAGGCAATGCCCCGAAAATGATGGATGAGTTAGCCAACAAGAAGGTAAGCAAATCCATGTCTTGTGTAATTAAAAACTTGGATGGTTTCTTAAATTAGTGAAAGATAGGATAAGGACATCAAAGACACATGAGGAGCCTTTCCTTAAAGATTTAGAGGAAAGGGATCTTGAATATAGACCTCCTCTGTATTTGACGATAGGAAATGAAGACTTCAAGTAGACTATGAACAAAAGCAGGATTGAGCAGAAGAAATCCAACAGAAGAAGTCTTGGTTAGGATAGGTCTGACCAAAGGAAGAATAAGAAAAGGCTCACAGTGGTAGAGCTCTAATTTTGTCAAACTTGTGTCATCCTATCAACATTCATGATAGAATGCTAGAAAAACCTACAATCAAGGTGCTGCACTAATGAACCATCCATAGATGAAGACATCTTTTGATTCTAAGAATTGGGATACTGAACTCCTAGATAAAATTAAGGTACCTATTAGAGGGTAGTACGAAAGGTTTATATACCCTTGAGAATGCCTTGATTCTTATCTAACCCAAATCTATCTACAACCACCTACCTTAGAGGTTGTGATGTGCAGTTACTCTCCAAGTACCCTGAAGAGTGCAGCATAAGCCTTGTTTGATAGGCTGCTTCTTGGATCTATTAGATCTTCGAAGGATATCTTCTCGACTTTTAGAAGTCACTTCATTGAAAGGAAAAGAACTCTAACGTCAACTCCAGAATTAATGAAGATGTCGTAAAAAGATGAACAATTGCTGGTTGATTATGTGGAGAAATTTGCTGAAGAGGCCCTTTGTATGGAAAAGCTAAAGCTAGATGTGCCCTCAACATCTTTCACCTATAGTATTAGACATAGAGGCCCATGTGAAAAAGTTCATTATGGGACTGACGGCTTCTCTAGAAGAGGCCTTGAACATGATTCAAAGGTGTACATAGTTAGAGGCCATCATGAAAGGAACAAAACCTCCTAATTGGTGGCTAAGAGAAATGAAAAGTAGTTAATCAAGCAGAATAATAAAGAAAAGAAACAAAAACCTTAAGATAAAATCTCTCCTTAGTGTCTTCAGAAGTGTGGTCTTGATGTAAATAAAGGTCCAAAAACAAGGATAAGAACAAGGACAAGTGGTGTACATTTCACAAGGACTATGGGAATTACACATATTACTACTAAGATCTTAGTAGTGTACTCAATGGTTTGGCCAAAAAGGAAAGCTAGATAAATTTCTTAAGAATCAGCCTCACAAGAAGAGGACATATCCATGTCAAAAGAGTTTAGAAGAAAACGATTCCCCATGATACACCCTTTAAAGGGATAACACAGGTAATCTTTGGAGGGATTGTGCCTGGAAGGATTGTCAAATAGGGATTTAAAGAGTCATTTAAGAACTTTAGATTGGACAATCCCAACAGTAACCTAAGCAATAGCAACTCATCTTAGGATGATATTTGAAAGTTCTAAACCTATATCGCAGTCTCATGATGATCCTTTGGCTACTAAGTTAATAGTAGCCAACTATGAGGTTGGTGAGATATTTCTAACTAGTGATAATTCTGTAGATGTCATGTTTTATAGCTATTTTATCAAGCTTAATGAGTATGAGAAAGTTATGTCTCCAAAATCATCCTCCATTGCTGGTTTCCCAGGACACACTATATATCCTAATTAGATGATCGAGTTTCCTACTAAGGTGGGGACCCATAAAAGG
>NCQV01065886.1:0-11775 GCA_002740545.1 Lophocereus schottii
AGCAGTTAGCATTTCGCCATATTAAATATTTCAGCAAAAAGAAAGATTTTAAGGGTCATTAGAGGACCGATACGAAAGAGATTTCATTTTTTTAAGAATATGAGCCCCAAGAGGCTAAGTAAAGTGTTTTAAAGAAAAGAAGGAAAGCTTCCTATACATATCTTATGAATGAGATTTTAAGTATGGTTTAAATGAAATTTCAAATGAAGTATGGTTATATCTTTGTAACACATCAGACATTTAAGCTTCCAATGTGCATATCCTATGAAAGAAAGCTTTTGCCAAGTCTTTATTACTAATATGGATATTTTAGGATCCTTTAGAAAGAACCTAAGCCTTGAAGAAGTTAGTGTGATTTATAAATCATTCTTAGAACATATCAAGAGTCACTGCGTTTTCAAATGTGTGTTTGAAAGCGTCTTGCCTAATCCTTGTTGCTTGCTTGTTTATGTGCATAAATGCTTGTTAGTAGGGAAGTTTGGTCATTAGGGGCTTAGAAATGAGTTAAGTGGCTAGTATGAAGTTTATGGGTGATAATCCTTCCTTGGAGACTATGATTGCCTAATATGATAGTAATGTATAAATGCATGATATGTGACTATTATTGGTATTATTGCCTGCAACTGTTTTGATTTTAGGGAGTCATGGAATACTCACTGTGCGTATGATTGCTCATCCCATTACTAATTCCCCTTTTCCTTGATTTTTATTATGATAGTTAGAAGTGAATTTACTTATGCCGAGTTGGAGTCTACACTCGCCTTAAAAAAGTGTCATGTTTGCTTATATGGAGGTAGACTCAAGAGTTAAATGATGTAATATGTTGTATCGATAAAGTTGTAAATGTATGTAAACAAAGTACTTTAGTTCATGCAATGCATATTATTTAAAAGTCGCTTTATATGGCCATGTGAGCCACTTATCTGATTAGCCAGTTATCTTTTTAGCTGATGTTGTCTATATTTTGGGATGTAAACCCTAGTACTCCGGATGTGTGATCCGTTGAGGTGTATCTTTTATTTCTTCCTTTGTTATTGAAGTATATAGTTTGGTGCACTCCGAGCGAGCGGCCTGTAGAGCTGTGGACTCTAGCATGTAGCCGTTAGGCTTATTTTAGAGTTCTTTACGCTTCTATTAATTGCAGGGATTTTGGTAAGGCTTTTAGCTTGGGAAATAGTCAGTTTTCAAGCGAAACTCTGTCCGTTTTGCCCTAGAATTTTAAGTAGAAAGTTAAGAAAATGTTANNNNTCTTAGCCCTAGAGGTTACGGGTGTTATAAAGAGTCATTAACATGAAAAAACATGAGACTAACTATGAAGAATTAGTCCAAAATAAAGCACAAAGTCTCACGGGATATCTACCAAAGTTGTATTTAGCTCATAAAATAAAGTTCATGTACAAACGTTGGTGCTAAGGACTCTAAGGGTATAATGCCTCCAAATTGCTAATTACTTGATTTATAGATGACTGTAACAGAAGACTTAATGGTAGAAGGCACTACCGCTATCCTAATAAGCATAAGGCTCACTGAAGCCATTTAATTTTTCAACTCATGCTCACAATCATAATATCTATTCAACTGAAACACTTCAAGACCAAAGTCCATAATAGTTCAACTTTATGGAGCCAACTTGATCCTAAGGTCGATCCCAACATGCATGCTATGCTAAATCCACTGTGAGCATCTGTTGACTTCCGAAAGGGCTTGCTAAGTGGAGAAACATGTGATTATTCATCACTTAAAATGGAAAATATGAAAATAATTCAAAAATGTCAGCTAAAACTCATTACATGAATTCCTGTATTGTAAAATGAGTGTAGAAATACTGTTGATAGGTACCGACTTTTGCAATTCGTTTAATTTGCAATAATAATGAAAATGAAAGTAATATGAAACTGAATTGCTCATTATTACCTAGATGTGAACCCCTTGCAATGATATGATCTATACATAAGTGTAAACCTGCTAATTTGATCAAGAGTTGGTCTGAAGCTGCACGGGTAAATGATGGGCTGACGGCCTATAGATGATAACTGACGGGTCACAAGTTAAATGGCAAAACAATGTATAAATTGATTCATTAATAAACTCATTAAGAGTTGTAACTTGATAAACATGTTTTGCTTTCTGAAGATATAGGCAATGGATGTACATTGAGTTGTTGAAAATGTCATCTTACTTAATAAAAGTTAGCTATTTTATAAATGTCGTCTGACTTGATAAATATGCTGTGACTTGAAAATACTTATGCATAATGGTAAATGATAACTAGGTCTCGATTCTGTTTCATAAAAGTAATTGTAGGTATGTGTAGTCAGTACATGATCCTCACTCACATAATTGAGTAAGTATGTATAATAGAAATTGAGTAATTAAATGGTATACATAGCTTGGATATTCGATATAAGTTCAAAATTGAATTGATGAAAGTAATTAAATCTAATATAAAGTAAGTGAATGCAAAATAGACCACAATGAGATAAATGAGGTTACAAAGGAAAAGGCCTTCATGGTGACAAATGAGAGAGTACTTTTGGCCTTTTCTGAGATAGGCTGCTAATACGGGTTAGGGCTCGCTACTGTATAGCTTGGTTCAAGATAATAGCGAATAATCTTGATTGGCTTAATAAATATATTTGACACATTCTGAATTGAGTAAGTAATGGAGGTTTGAGGCCGAGAGAGATATATCTTGGTTCAAAATAATATAAACTGTAATAATTTGATCTGATAAATATGGTTTTTGAGTCAAAAATTCTCCCCACGTCCCATAAATCATTTATAAATCCATTAGGTATAGAATTCCACCTCAATGAGTCATTGAAGTCAATAGAAGCTATTAAGCTCACTCAACTTGGTATTTTCGTTGTAAAATCCATAATTGATTCAAAGCTTATAAACAAGCTCTCAAATTGTACATTGGTCTTCTTCTTTCCCATTAATCAAGCTAAAAGCTCTATGAAAGTTCATGAATATTCATTTCCTCCTTAAATGGCCTTAGTCAGCCCAAAATACACAAAATGAGCACATAATCAATCTCACTCAATCTTTATTATTGCTTTTTACACAATTACTCAAAATACTTTCAAAAATCACCAAACCCAAAATACTCAACCAAAATTAATGAAAGATCATAGGAAATTCGCAAATAATATGGACAATCTAATGTATAATTTTTAGAATTTTTCTCCAAGTATACGCTGCACAGAAATTACAATAACAGCCCAATTTGTACCAAAACAAGTCAGTTCACTTCAACAATTCATAACTTTCACCCTTGACCCCAAATGGAGACATAAAACCCCAATATGAAAAGACTAAGAAGACCAAAAAACTTTCATTTATAACACAAAATATGATTCCCGCAATAGGGTTCCCAAAATGGGGATAGAACACAAGTGAGTCAGTTTTGACTCATTCTGCACAGTTTTGATAAAACGACGATAACTTTTTCCACAGACCTTGAATGAAGGCAATTCAAAAGCCATTTGAAAGCCAACACACTGAAATATCTACCCACCAAAAATCATAATTTTTCTGTGGGCTGATCATTACTAGTTTCATCCTGAAATCTGTTCTGTTTTCTTGAAATTTCCAACCTTCACTGTTTCAGATTTTCCCTCTCTTTTCACACAAATCCTCAACTTGAATCATTCCTTAAAAGCATGTAAACAAGCTTTGGTCCATCCCACCATCATACAAAACCACCACACTCAAACATAATCATTAATAATGCTAAGGGTCACCAAATCAAAGATAAAACGATCAATATCCAATGTTTTAACATTAAGCTTGCATGAACTTGATTACCCTTAAACCCTAGCGTGCTCCAAGCTTATTTCAATCAATAAAAACATCAAAATAACCCTTGATTCTATCAATCAAACATTACCAACAACCATAAATAGCAAAACAAGAATCAAAACCAAAAATCCAAAGAGACAAGTTTAAGGTTACTCACTTCAAGCTTGATAAAAATAGAGATGGAGGTGATGTTTAGTGGTTTTGATGATGGAGAATGGTGGTTAGTGGTACTAGGATGTCGGGGGGAACTGTACGCAGCCAGGGTTGGCCAGAAACAGGCTGGAAAATGCCACAAAATAGCAACGGGCAGGGGCTGCCGGCTAGGGAGAGAGGAGAGAGAAGTGGGTTGAAATTTTTGATTGTATTTTCTTGACTTGTCTCACTTGGCTGAATTTACATCACAAGAAGTAGCATTTTACTAACCATGGTTAAGCTTAAATCATGGTTATTAGCTAGGGTAATCATGGAAACTTGTTGGGTTCAAATTGGGCCAAAAAATGTTGGGTTCGAAAATAAAACGCCTCGTAACGGTAACCTTTTTATGTCACTTGAAGTTAAATTTTTGTGACGATATGGAAAAATAAATTAAATCACTTGGATTATGATTATTAGGGCCTACTATCAATTTTTTAAAATTTTCTTTAATAAATAAATAAATAATTAATTAAATAAATTCACCTGAATTGCAAAGTGGGGGCCCAAATAAATTTTTTCCCATCAGAATAATTAAATTTAATCATTTAATAATCTCTAAATCATGCTTACTGAGGCCTAAAATGGGATCCAAAATGAAATATCTCCCAATTCGGGATGATTAAGTACGATAAATGAAGGTGGAAATTTTAAATAACTTAATGAAATTCGTTCGATAAATAAATTGGGTGTACTTGAATTAATGAGCATGATTTGACCATGACAAATTAAATAAACAACCATGATTAATTAAAACAATAATGATTTAAATAAATAAATATGGTTTAGGGCTAAGCTATTACAGCCTTCTTCCCTTAAAGAGTTTCGTCCTCGAAACTTATGAAACTTATTCATGTATGCAAAACTACCTCAACTATCAATAGTTGGTTTTCATTGCTTCCCTCCAAAGAGGTATATGATTAGCCCATAGTGCATAGCTGTTTAATCCTGCAATCGATTATCTAGATCCTCAGTGACTTCACTGGCTCGATTACTTTGGTTCAAAAATGATATTCTTTTCAAAAGAAAAATTTGTTGCTGCAAAGGAGGTATACTACTCTACTGGTTCTCTGTCTTGACCACTAATAAATGAAAACCATTGCATTTCCTAATAAGTACTCTGATACTGACTTATAAAGCCCACTGTAATGAGGACTCAAATATCTTTGATATACAGTCTCTTGACACCCTTGACTAGAGAAGCCCTTTGGAATACTTTGTATCTCATCTGAACTTGGATTGTCTCCTTCTTTGGTCAAAATGACCATATGACTCTTGTGTAGCCTGAACTGTCTCATTATTCTCGATACTTCTTCTAGCTTACTATAATACCGCTAGACATTATTTGAGATTATGCCCTTATATGATTTTTTTAATGCACCACGTGATCTTCCCTTATTAGACTATTGTAAGATCTGCTCTAAGTCTAAATTAGACGCTAGAATAAACATAGTTAGACATAAAAATGAAGAAATTGGTAGTTAAGTGCATCATTAGGAACAAAAGAAATAAACAATGAGACTAGGAAAGATTTATAAAGGACAGATTAACATGGGATAGTTAGAATAAATATAACCACAAGTGTATCATGAATTGTGAAATATAATGCCACAAGAATTATGGTTTATAAATATGGATCATAAAAGGTCCAATAAATAATTAACCAACGAGAAAGATGGCCCAATTATACCCAGGTTTAACTAATGAATTAGAAATAAGATGACTAACAACTGAGCTTCAACAAGGTGGCTTTGTAGCCATAAGCAACAAGATAAGTACAATAGATAGATGGGACAAGCAAAGTGCAATAAATAGATAGATAGATTGGATAAGCAAAGTGCAATATATAGATAAATAGATTGGACAAGGAAGGTGTAATGGACAGATAAATGGATTGGATGAGCAAAGTGCCAATGGCTAGATAAATAGATTAAGCAAGCTACAATAGGAACATGCCTTTGCTGATATGAAGCCAATCCGAGTACAACAATAAGATTAAATGGAGAATGCGGAAGTTTATTTATCAGAATGTAAGATATATATGTGGGAGTTGAATTTCAAAACAAAGAGAGTAAGGGAATTATGACAATCACAGTCACCATACCAATGAGAGTTGAGTTACATTATGCACTCAGGACAAGTTATATGAGCTTATCATTATGAATAAATAAGATATAAGGTAGATGTATGAATTGGCTCTCAGCGGAATGAACTACAAGTCATGATCATGAAATAAAGATGGTGAACGCCGAGAGCATTATAATATTGACAACCAAATAAAATTGAACAAAAATGTGTTGCACATTTAACAATGGGTTTGCAAAGACATGGAAGATCACACTAATAGGAAATATCGGGTTGAAATGCTAGAGAGATTAAACAATATTGGACAGTATCAAGTTTTGAAGATGAGATAAGCGAACAATTTCAAGAATTTATATAAAAAGGCATTTTTGTAAAAGATAAACTATGGTTGCATGGTTTAGGTGTGATATCCAGACCTCAAACCATTCCTGCAAGCGACTTCTGTTGTTGGCAGTTAATCACATAAATCATTTATTCAAGGTATAGGGCACTTGTTTTCAATAGCGATGTTGTTCTACTCTCTGCACGCAGTACACAACCATAAAGTTCTGCCTTCCTTCTTCACACATATAAAACTAGGGTTTCCCACGGTGACGCACTTGATCAAATAACACCCTTCTATAACAACTCATCTTACTAAATGTTTAGTTCCTTGAACTCTGCTAGGGGTCATGTGATAGGGGCTCTGAAAATGGATTGAGCACCTAAAACTAGGTTGATCTGAAAATCTATGTTTCTTAGGGTAAAACAGTCCTGAAAGTCCTCAGATGAAACATTTCTAAATTCACAAACTGTAACTATGGATATGTATATATCAAGTGTGGTTGGCATAACACTAATATTCGAAGCATTACTGACAAATAACTCACTTTCTTGCACAGTGTAATTAGGGCGGAAATAGGGTTTTTCTTCCCTTGGTCCATAGAAACACACGTCTAGTCTTTCCTCATTTTTCAAGCTAACCTTAAGATCTTTACAAGTCATCTTATATAAGTACACAATTAGTTCATCCCCATAATAATAGTGAGGTCTACCGATCAAACTAGATTGAATACCCAGTGAATATGGTTCCAGCAATACTAATAGAGGCATATTTATAAAAGACAACACATTCAATTGCCTATTGCTCTCAGTAAATTTAAAAGGCAAGAGGACGATCTAAAGTGCAAAGAGATGCAACCACACCATGAACTCTTGCAAAGATATTTCTTTATTGGTTATAAAGGGCAGGCATGTAAGCTGAATGAATGATAGGATGAAAATTCATAATGAAAGGGGTAAGGCATACAAATGTTCTACATATACAAGACATGCAATTTATTCATGACGGTCATGATAGTAAAGTAAATGAACGATGTTATGAAGTTGAGGGGGAGTATTAAGTAATGAAGATGAAGAAATTTAACAGATTACCAAAGCGGCTTTTAAAAAGTCATATGGTATCTGTATGTGAGTAAAATGACGAAGATAAGGTTCAACACTACCAGAAGAGAAATTTTATTCATCTGGTGTTTGAAAGGACAATACCTCAAGATAAAGGAGTTAGTCTTGTAACTGAACATGACGACATCCATCAATAAAACATTTTGCAGTAAATAGAAGTCTTGGGTAGAAATATAAACTTCAAAACTGCTGGCAGATGGAAATAGCACAATCATTGTTTATCATTAATAAGATAGATTGTACTACTAAAGAAAGGATTCCTAAAATAACTTGAGTAACAACACGCAGTCACGGCCTTAGACTCGTATGCCAACATGATGTTACGGTGCTATAGAAACACGAACAATATGGATCTATTTAATTGCTGAAAGGGCATTCAATGACTAGGTCTGAAGTAAGCAAAGGCTTTACAAGCAATTAATGAATATTGCCCAAATAGAAATAAGGAGTTAAAGTAGATGACAGTAAAAATATGAACATAGTGATGATTGAACTACAAGTTGAATAGGTCAAATATGCTTAAGAAGAACTGCAAATGACACAGTAACGCATACCGGGGTCATTATAGGCTCCATTATAGAAATAGAGAATTAAACGACTATGATTGTCAGGGTTTGAATCACTTATAAGAAAGGTTGCTCAGATGTGTGTAAAGGATTCCCCACAGACCACATATGAGATTTTTTTTTCATAAACACTCCATTACATTTTAAGAGAGTGTTTGTGGTAAAGAAAGGATGCCTCTGAACAATTCAAGATAACTAGGGCAGAAATAAGTCGATGACAGGAAGTAATTGCGGCATTGCTGATGTAAGGTCTTAGTATCATGACCAGATGATTCCTATACATGGCAGCTTAATCTTACTTGTAGCACCTATATAATGCCAAGTAGTGCACCATAAGGTACTAGTTATTATGACCATACATAAGTACTCATTGTAATGTTCATCTCATACTAGTTCACCTCAAAGATATTGCCCCACCAGGCATTTCCTCATCTAGAGGTTTACATCTGACTTGACACTGTATTAATCCCTTAAGAAGTTGCAAATGGTATCCCCATATCGGGTTTCAACCATCACTGTACTCAAGATCAGATGTATTAACACACCTCAATAAAACTCTCAAATCCTGGGGCAAAATGTACAGAGTTCTGCCCAAAAATTGACTAAAATTCGTCTTAAAGCCTCATAATGGATACCTAAAAACTGACTTAATCATACCATGTGCTAAATCGCACTTCACACTACCCAAGTATATTGAATATAGACCCAATTTGATCTTGAGGCCGATCCTAACATTCATGTTATGCTGAATCTACTATGAGCATCTGTTGACTTCCAAAATGGCTTGCTAAATGGAGAAACATGTGATACTTCATCACCTAAAATGGAAAACATGAAAACAATTCGAAAATGTGAGCAAAAACTCAGTGTATGCATTCCTGCATTATAAAATGAGCATAGAAACATTGTTGATGGATATCCGCCTTTGCAATTCATTTAGTTCGCAATAACAATGAAAATGAAAGTAATATGAAACTGAATTGCTCATTATTATCTAGATGTGAATCCCTTGCAATGATATGATCTATACATAGGTGTATACCTGCCAATCCGACCAATAGTTGGCCGGGTAAATGATGGGCTGATACCCTATAGATGATAACTGACGAGGTGACAAGTTAAATGGAAAAACACTGTATAAACTGATTTATTGATAAACTCATTAAGAGTTATAAATTGATAAACATGTTCTGCTTTCTGAAGATACAGGCAATGGACATACCTTGCGTCTTTAAGATTGTCATCTGACTTGATAAAAGTTACCTATTTTATAAATAATATCTGACGTGATGAATATGCTCTGACCTGATAACACTTATGCATAACGGGGAACGATAACTAGGGCTCGATTCTGTTTCACAAATGTCATCGTAGGTATGTGTAGTCAGTAAATGATGCTTACTCACATAATTGAGTAAGTATGTGTAATAAAAATTGAGTAATTAAATAGTACACATAACTTGGATATTTAATATAAGTTCAAAACTGAATTGATAAAAGTAATTAAATCCGATATAAATTAAATGAACGTAAAATAAAGCATAATGAGAAAAATGAGGTTACAAAGGAAAATGCCTTGATGGTGACAAATGAGAGACTGCTTTTGGCCTTTTCTGAGATAGGCTGCTGATACGGGTTAAGGCTCGCTAGTGTATAGCTTGATTCAAGATAACAGCGAGTACACTAGATTGGCTTGATAAATATATTTGATATATTCTAAATTGAGTAAGTAATAGAGGTTTGAGGCAAACAGAGATATACCTTGCTTCAAAATAATATAAACTGCAATAATTTGTTCTAATAAATGTGGTTTTTGAGTCAAAAATTCTCCCCACTTCCCATAAATCATTTATAAATCCATTGGATATAGAATTCCACCTCAATGAGTCATTGAACTCAATAGATGCTATTAAGCTCACTCAACTCGGTATTTTCGTTGTAAAATCCATAATTGATTCAAAGCTCATAAACAAGCTTCCAAATTGTACATTTGTCTTCTTCTTTCTCATTAATCAAGCTAAAAGCTCCATGAAAGTTCATGAATATTCATTTCCTCCTTAAATGACCTTAATTAGCCCAAAATACACAAAATGAGTGCATGATCAATCTCACTCAATCTTTATTATTGCTTTTTACACAATTACTCAAAATACTTTCAAAAATCACCAAACCCAAAATACTCAACCAAAATTATGAAAGCTTATAGGAAATTCGAAAATAATACGGACAATCTATAGTAGAATTTTTAGAATTTCCCTTCAAGTATACACTGCACAAAAATTGCAATAACAACCCAATTTGTACCAAAGTAAGTCAGTTCACTTAAAAAATTCTTAACTTTTACCCTTGACCTCAAATGAGACATAAAACCCTAATATGAAAAGATTAAGAAGACCAAAAAACTTTCATTTATAACACAAAACATGATTCTTACAATAAAGTTCGTAAAATGGGGCTAGAACACAACTGAGTCAATTTTGACTCATTCTGCACAGTTTTGGTAAAATAACCATAACTTTTTCCACAGAACTTGAATTAAGGCAATTCAAAAGCCATTTGAAAGCTAACACACTGAAATATCTACCCGCCAAAAATCATAATTTTTCCATGGGCTGATCGTTACTAGTTTCATCCCAAAATCTGTTCTATTTTCTTGAAATTTCCAACCTTCACTGTTTTAGATTTTCCCTCTGTTTTCATACAAATCCTCAACTTGAATCATTCCTTAAAAGCATGTAAATAAGATTTGGTCTATCCCAACAACATACAAAACCACCACACTCAAACATAATCATTAATAATGCTAAGGGTCACCAAATCAAAGATAAAACAATCAAAATCCAACGTTTTAACATCAAGCTTACATGAACTTGGTTACCCTTAAACCCTAGCATGCTCCAAGCTTATTTCAATCAATAAAAACATCAAAATAACCCTTGATTCTATCAATCCAACATTACCAACAATCATAAATAGCAAAACAAGAATCAAAACTAAAAATCCAAAGAGACAAATTTAGGGTTACTCACTTCAAGCTTTATAAAAATTGAGATGGAGGTGACGTTTAGTGGTTTTGATGATGGGGAATGGTGGCTAGTGGGATTAGAATGTCGGGGGGGAACCAGAGGAAGCCGAGGTTGGCCGAAAACTGGCTGGAAAACACCACAAAACAGTAACAATAGTAGGGGGAAGGGGCTGCTGGCTAGAGAGACAGAGAGGAGAGATAAGTGGGTTGAAATTTTTAGTTGTACTTTCTTGTCTTGTCTCACTTGGCTGAATTTATATCTCAAAAAGCAGCTTTTTACTAACCATGGTTAAGCTTAAATCGTGATTATTATCTAGGGTAATCATGCAAACTTATTGGGCTTCAAATTGGGTGGAAAAAAGTTGGGTTCGGAACTAAAACGTCCCGTAATGATAACGTTTTTATGTCACTTGAAATTAAATTTTTCTGACGATATGGAGAAATAAATTAAATCACTGGGATTATAATTATTAGGGCGTACTATTAATTTTTTCAAAATTTTCCTTAATAAATAAATTAATTAATGAATAAATAAATCCGAATTGCAAAGTGAGGGCCAAATAAATTCTTCCCCACCGAGATGATTAAATTTATTCGCTTAATAATCTCTAAATAATGCTTACCGTGGCCTAATTTTGATTCACCCGATATTTAATCAAC
>NCQV01065886.1:12805-39497 GCA_002740545.1 Lophocereus schottii
ATTCCCACCAAGCACATCAAACATGTTATCCTCATACCCCAAATTAACATTAGCGTTGAAAATCATAGGATTGCCAATCGGCACATCAATATAATACCCGGGGGTAGGGGAGCATTGTGAACACATGGGTAAATAGGGGAATGATCAAGGTGATTAGGGAGATCAATATCATCACCATGGCTTGGAAACTCCTCATGCATAGGCACATGACACGATCCCTCCAAAGAAGCCTCTACTGGATCATACACCTTATCTAAAGCATCTTCCAACTCGATATATGCATCAACAAGACTAGAAACTACCGAAAAAGGCTCACCCACCTCGAGCTCCATGCACTGAGCTAAAGGGAACGATGAATTAGGTAAGGTCAAGACAACATCCATATTGTCACTGGGTAATGCAAAGTTTGGTTGATCATAGCAAGTATAATAAGGACACCAATGTATATCATTATTAAAAGAATTACACAAATCACACCAAAAAGGGATGTAATAAGATCTAGTATAGAATGCACAAGAATCAGAGAATGAATATCTAGAAACACAACTGGCCTTCTCAAACTCAAATGAATCTCAAGCAATCCACTCAAGCAAATACCGTGTCTCATCAACATTTTTACCAAGAAAACCTCAATACTCTAAAAGAATACGAGTTTTAGTATTCATACCTCATCAAAAATGTCCACAGTTTCCCTTTTACCAACACAATGACTGCATTAAGCAAGTAAAATATACAAATAACTCTAAAATAATTCATGCTCTAATTGGAAAAAATGGAAAATGACTACTGTTTTTTCCTCAAAGTTTTTTTTAATCTTTTTCTAAATTTTTAATCTTTTTGGTTTTTTCTAAAGAAAAGCAAAATCCTTAGTCAAACCTATTGAGAAAGACCTAATATTGGGCACTAGCCCCGGGCAAGGCGCTAAAAACTTAGTACTGGGCCACAAGCGTACGATGGTGCTGTAGTAAATCAAGGTTGCCTCCCATAACTACAAGGACTGTGTTGATTTATTAGGCTTTATCGCCTTAAGATAGGCTAAGCATATCAATACTTGATATTAAAATTAAACTAATAAGCTATCTAATCTAACAGATAAATAATCAAGGAATTAAGCAAAACAAGCAATCTCTTAATCCACGTATCAATCAAGCACTTCTTCCTCCATTAGTTGTTTTAAACTTGATAATTGAAGTATCGCCACCCTATTTCTAGGTGAAGTGAAATACATAAATATAACGAATTAGCATTTCCCAAGTGCTCTCGATTTATTTAGGATCATTAAGCATGCGATTCTCAAATTTATGGTTTCTTAATTGGTCTGACTTGCTCAAGACTGCATGTAATCAAGTCAAATCCTAGGGTTCTAGTATTGAATTTTGCCTTTTAGCAATACTCAAAACATGTAAGAAAGTGATCAAATCTCTCACAAAACAAAACAAACCAATAATTCCAAAATACTCAAACAGATTAACACTAGATCAAGAAGTTAACTAGTATTTGCATAAAACCAAACTCAAACAACAAAAAAATAATCAAAATTACAAAACATAAATCCAAAATTAAGAGAAGAAAAGAGAAGAGAAAAGAAGACAAATGCTCAGCCAAATAACGCGTGCGAGTCTGCTGATTTCAAGCCCAACATGGAATCCTTATAAATCTTCCCTTCAATTCACTCTCTCTTCCTATAATCTAATCTGAATTCTAATCTAATTGATGAACATCAAAGAGGGGAAATGGGATAATAGGTATGAAAGGAGGCTGAAAGCAGCCCTTTTATCGCCAAAATGCTGCGACCTAGTGTAAAAAAAGCTTGAAAGTCAAATAGCCATGAGAAAACATGATGATTCGAGGGAAAGGGAGCTACCACAGACCATGGGCACCACTGCGGACAGACTGTGGTGACCACTAGCCACGGTAGTTCTCCTCTTTTGTTCAGCTGCGTCGCTTAGATCTCATTGGATAGCGGTACTGACTATAATATGCCCATACTAGCTGTCTGTGGGCCTCCTTTACTATCTTGTTTGATCCATAAGACCTTAAAAATCTTCATTCTACTTACATAACTAGGCTCACAAAGTCAAAATCTACAAAATCTCTCAAAAGAAGCGAAACCAAGCATAATAGTAGCAATAGGGGCATAAATTGCATAATTAAGGATATTAATCCCCTGAAATGACTCCCAAACACTTATAAAGTGCTATGCAAATATGGCACTAATCACGTTAAGGAGCTCAAGGTGAAGATGCCAGAATTTGATGGCAATGTTGACCTAGAAAGCTATCCTGATCGGGTTCAAGCCATTGAAAGGATCTTTGAACTAAAAAATTATGATGATGAAAAGGCCTTCAAGTTAGCCATTCTTAGTAGAAGGGATATGCTTCACTATGGTGCTACCACTTATAGAAGAGTAGGGCCAAAGAAGCCTAGTCCAAAATAAAAACTTGGTTTAAGCCTAAAAAGCATATGGACAAGAGATTCCTACTCTTTTCTTGCAAGAAAGAACTTTCCTCAAGATTACCTCTCTCAACCAAGAGAATCTAAAGGTAGAAGAGTACATTAGAGATTTTAACAACTTCAAATGAGGGTTGGCCGAAATGAAGAACCTAAGCCCAAGATTGCAAGGTTCATTAACGGGTCATCTCCTAGCATTGCAAGCAAGGTGGAATTACAACCTTACCTATCATTTGATTATGCATGCCACTTGTCTATCAAAATTTAGAAGCAACTTAAGGGAGGAAAGTCCTGTCATGCCCTTCTTACTAACAACCCCTCCAATCACATTGAAGTTGAAACCCCACACTAACAAGGCAAAGCTTTTGATATGGGCAAGGGGATTATTAGTGAGCGTCCTACAAAGTTGGAAGGAAAGAAATGTTTTAAGTGTCATAGTTTTTTTCATTTTCAAACCGATTGTCCTAATTCAAGGCCCCTTACCCTCAAGCAGATAAAAAAGATTTAAGTTATTGAGGAAGAACCCAGCGGACAAGAAGAGGAAAAAAGCTTATATTAGCCCCTACAAGAGTGAAACATAGGAACAATGTGCCACTAGTAAGACTAAGCCTCAAATTGCCTTTGGTAAATTTGAACACAAGTGAGGGAGTAGAACCTTTACCCCTTATAGTTTGCAAGCTCTCAAGGATGAAATCCAAAGAGAACCTATTCCCAAGGTCTCATTACTGATCAAAACAATGTTAGGAGAAGACCCCTTATGCCTTTGATCAAGCCACAAGTAGCACCTTTCGTGAGTGTGATGTGTTTAAGCTATCATACAGTAAATATGTTGAGATATTCAGTGAGCTCATGAGGCCTAGGAGAGCTACTCATTGCTATGATGCTCTCCCAAAGATCTTCAATGACTCCTACACCTTCTACAGGAGAGGAGTCATTAGTACCTTAGGTGTTTTCAAACCCAAGAATAGTGAAAGGCATACAAGATTGACATCATGGGATTTCAGCCCCAAGGATTTGAGGGAATATCCCTTTCAACTATAGGAGGTTGACACATATTGAATCCACTAGGCCTTGTGATGAAAATGGTCCCATCTATCCCAAAATAGACTTGTCACGAAATTTCAGCACATAAGCCCACTTTGTCATGACATTTCACCTATCAAATGGGCTCATAAATTAATGATCTTTGGCTTTTTAGAAAGGTGATAGAGTCTACTATTTGGATATGTAAATATTTCAGTTGATGTTTTTGTTTGGATTCCCTAAAGTGATGAAACTCCATTATAGCAGTACTAGCTTTTACCTAGAAAGCTTGATGAATTTTCGTTATGTCTAAATCCTACCAAACGAAGCCCAAATGAAGCAAGCCTAAGTTTTTGTGATTCTTAAATACGTCTATTTTAGCCCCCACGAGCCAGAATTAGGTATTGGATTTTAACATTGGTAGAAGTGACCTAATTATGTGGAGTGTGCACAAAATTTCAGTTTTGGACCAATCTAGAATTTGGCCTTCATTGAGTGTGGTACAACTGCTATTTTGAGATTAGTTAGCTTGAGGCAGCTATAAACTCACTAAGGAAGAAACTCTATGTGGCGATACCTCTAATCATGGAGAAGAGCCTTCTAAAAGCCCTGTAAAAAATGGAGGATGAATCCTGGAAAATATACCTCACCTTGGTTGTAATTATCTTAATGATTTAGCTTATTATCCTAAGATAATTTGTGATTCCCCTATTAGTACACCTACCCCACTATTGTAACAGCTACCTCCACCCATTTTGGGTATTTATAGACCCTAATACCTCCTTGTACACTAAGCTTAAAGTTGAATTATGAATGGAAAGATATATGGCCATGTTCTCCCAGTAAAGTCTCTATATCTTTATCTCTTTAATTAAGAGTAGCGAGTGGAGCCTTTCCTTTAGAGTTCCTCTTTATTGGCTTAAGCATTTAGAAGGGGAATTTGGCTACAAGCCTTTAAGAGAGGAGCTCGGTGGGAAGCGTTTTATGTATCTTTTGGGTCATACTTTGAGTTAAAACTCACATTCTTATTGATTGTTTGAGATTGAATCCAAACGAAGCATACTTGGTGTGATTATCTTCTTTGTTATCTTTGATCTTGGGGGATTGAGGATTTCGTTTTGTATCAATTAGTATCAAAGCTAGAGCTTCTTCGAGGTGCTTACTAAACCAAATTCTTTATTGATTGAAACACACACTTCCTTTTTTTAATTTTTACCCCAAAAATACACACTTTGGCTCTTCAAAGTTCTTTTCCATTTGTCTTTCTTCATCACCTTTCATGAGCCCACAACGAACCCTATTTATATCTCGAACACAATTCATAACCTAAACACATCCCTAAAATTCCATAGAAAACCAAAAACTATCAAAAACACTAATCTATAAATTTGGCACTACCATCCCGCTTCACTTGGCACGCCTGTACCAAAATCCTGCACTTTGGAAATTTGGCACAAAAATTTGGCACATCCACCCCGTGCTACCTACCATGACTCTGCCCCTTTTTGCACTCCAGTTTCGTATTTGAGAGATCTGGGACAACCCCCCATGCCTCTAACCATGTGGTTCCCTTTTATTTTCACTGTTTTCTTACCTTGGCCCTATAACATACTCGTGCTTCCCCTGTTTCTAGCCTTTTCACCTTACTAACTACCACTATGGCTGGTGGTGAAGATGCCTCTCACACTAAGAACATTCCTTCTGAGCAAGCGTGTGACATAGGCAGGACCCCTATAGAGCTTCAAGAGCAAGTGAGGAAGCTACCTCAAGATGTTGCACAAGTAAGGGAATCTGTATAACGAAACCATTACTGAAAAGGCTATGATACTCGCCCCACTGGCATTGAATACTCCTCCTCTCATGAAAACTTTCATGTTAAGGAAGGAAGGCCTAGACAAAGAAGGCATCCTAGGGATGACCTTAAGGATCTTAAGGTAGAGATGCTGGAATTTGATGGCAATCTTGATCGAAAAGCTACCTTGATTGGGTTCAAGGCATTGAAAGGATCCTTGAACTCACAGATTATTATGATGAAAAGGCCTTCATGTAGGCTATTCTTAAATTAACGGGTATGCTTCAGTATGGTATAAGTGCCTAAAGAAGAGTAGGACTACAAAAGCCAAGTCCAAAATCAAAACAAGTTATAGGCTCAAAAAGCATATGGACAAGAGATTCCTACCCTTTCTTACAAGAAAGAGATCTCCTCAAGATCGGCTCTCTCAACTGCGATAATGTAAAGTTAGAAGAGTACGCTAGGGATTCGTACAACTCTAAATACAGGTTGCCCTTGATGAGCAACCTGAGCTCAAGATTGCAAGGTTCATTAAGGGTTATCTCCTCGCGTTCCCAGCATGGTGGAATTATAACCTTACTTGTCCTTTAATGATGTATGCCACTTATCTATCAAAGTGAGAAAAAAACTTAGGGGAAGAAAGTCCTTCCACACCCCTCTTACTAAAAGCCCTTCCAATCATGTTGAAGTTGAAACCCACCCCACAAATCGAAGCTCTTGATAAGGGCAAGAGGATTTCTAGTAAGCCCTCTATGAGGTTAGGAGGAAAGAAATGGTTTAAGTGCCCTAACTTGATAGAGTCCTACCTACCCAAGGTGATGAGGATGCTCAAAGAAGCCTAGTAAGTCTCAATTCAGGCTCTAACATCCAAAGAACTGCTCATATTTTGCAAGGTTACAACATGGGCACACACAGGTATAAATTAAATTTTAAGCTAAGTTTTGTGTGCTTAATTACTTAGGCCTCCTTGAGGTTTAAGTTTTATTTTTTGCATATCTTTGTTCCCCAAGGTATTAACTATGTGGTCCAATTAAGAAAACCAAGTATTTTTTGCAAACCGTGCAGGCTCTTGGTTCTGACCGGTTTGAATCGTCTAAGGTTTTAGACCAGCAAATGAAGTCATAAACCTACAATTCCACTTAGAAGAGTTGGGAGACATCCTAANNNNTCCATCCATCCAAGGAAATCTATATCATGCTCACTTTTTGGATAGGATATGGGGCAAGCAAAAACAGCGTACAATCTGCCTGGGTAGAATTGATTGGTGTATTTGGTGGTTGTTGTCATTCCAGCCATCCAATCTGGTCCTAGTAGCATCATTAGGGAGTTAAAGACAGTTGGGACCCAATCATAAGTATGTCAACTCAGCTAAATGAAGAGCCAATGAAGAACAACAAAGACAAAGTAGAAGCACTCTCATTGGCTAGCCGTAAAGCACAAAGGGAACAAGGTAGCTTTCTCCTTTTCTCTCCCACATGACTAGGTGCTTACATTCTTAGTTACTTGATTAGTAATGCATTTAGGCTTAATTCCAAAGGTTAACTAGACTCAATGGTTGTAATTAGTAAAGATTAAGCAAGCTTTTACATTGATGTTTCACGTGTTTAGGCTAAACTATGTTTTGAGCTGGACTAGGGGGTTTCCTAATCTTGAGGAAACGTCACCCGCTTTACTTGACCAGTTTACTTGCTTATGTATAAGGCCTTAGGAACTCATTTTTGTAATCAGATTGCTTATCCTTTGAATGAGAAAAGAGAACATTGGTCCTTTAGAAACCGAAAATACCTAGCTTGCTTATCCTAACTTAGGCTGAGTAAGGTGATGCTCAACTAAAGCCTTAAGCTTGATTAAGTGGTGTTTTTGTATCTTAATCTAAGTTTAAAGGTCATAACTTGAGCTTGTTGGTGCTTCTGCATCCAAGTTTCGAGTTCAGTTCTATCTTTCAACCCCATTTCAATTTCGGACTCCTTTAAACTCAAGTTGTATTCTTTGTATTCTTAGCTAATCTCTGGCATTCCTTTGAGTGTAAGCTGAGTTGATTAGCATATCCATCAACTGTAGTATTAGAGCTAAGCTTTCCTTTGGTGTAGTATTCACCTCCAGACTTCGAGAATCATTCCTAATTACTTTCCCTAACACAGACCCCTACTCTGTTCTAAATAGCCCAAATACACAATGAGTGCCAGTATGATCTTAAAAGAGAAACTTGATGCTGTTCTGAAGAATAATCAAGCCATTTTTATAGCCAATCAAGAGCTTAAAGATTCTAACCAAGAACTTAAGGCTTAAAATGAGTACTTGAGAAAACAACTTGGTACATTCATGAAACAGAAGCAAAAGATGTATGAAGAACCTACTCGGTTAGGCCACGTAGAGGAAGAAGAAGCAAGTAATCCTTTAAGTTCTTTTAGTGAGCATGAACCAATAAGGAGAACAAGGATTGAACTAAGATTTCAAGCCAACTCTAATGACTTTAGATGAGATTCCAAAACTTGAGGGCAAATTGGATCCAGATGAGTTCCTTGAATGGATGCGTACAGTAGAGAGAATCTTTAAGTACAAGGACAATCCTGAGGATAAGAAAGTTAAGCTGGTGGCCTTTAGGCTAAGGAAGTATGCCTCTTTATGATGGACTAACCTTTGTGCTAAAAGGGAGAGGAATAGGAAAAGTAAGATTCAAACTTGGGAGAAGATGAAGGCAAAACTCAAGTCACGGTTCCTTCCTCCTACCTACATTCAGGATAGTTATTCTCAGCTTCATAACCTTACACAAGTAATCTGAATATTGAAGAATATACACGTGAGTTTGAGAAACTCATAATTAAATATGATATTATACTTTGGAGAACTTGAGCCTAAGTATGTTAATGTGGTTGAATTACAATACTTTACTACCTTTGATGAGGTATGTGTTCTTGCTTACAAGGTTGAGTAACAAAGGAAGACCAAATAGCACTTTAAACACGAGTTTAGCAAGCCTCAACCCTAGGACACACCTTTTAACAAGGGGAGTTCTAATCCCCCTCCTAAGCCTATAATTCCATCCCCTTTCATTCCACAAAGAACCTAAAATCTACAAAAGAGCCAACCACCTCAAAACAGACCCAATCATAGTCTAATGAGCACTAGAAGGCACTTTAAATGTCAAGCACTTGGACACATTACCGCGCACTGCCCTAACCAAAAAGTGATCACACTAGCTGAATGGAAAGCTGTGGAAGAACAAGAGTTTAAGGAGGAAAATGAGGAGGCTATTACGGGTAATCTTGAGGAAACCTTAGAGGAGGTGGAGGAGGAAGTAAATGAGGGTGAGATGTTGGTTTTGAGAAGAGTTTTGAGTCGTCAGAAGGGTGCCAAAGACGAAGAAAGAGAGAATATATTTCATACCCTATTTATGGTTCACGAGAGAGTTTGCTCCTTGATTATAGATGCAGGGAGTTATGCCAATGTAGTTTCTCTTAGCATGATTGTGAAACTAGGATTGCAAGCCATGGCCCACCCCTATCCATACAACATACAATGGCTAAATCAAAGCAAGGTGTTACAAGTTAACTCCCGATCCCTTATTTCTCTCTCCATTGGAAAGAACTATCCAGATGAATTATGGTGTGATGTAATCCCTATGGATGCATGCCATGTCTTACTAGGTAGGCCTTAGTGGTATGATAGAAAGGTAATACATAATGGATTCCTCAATACCTACTCTTTTTCCAAAGGAGGGAAGAAGATTACCTGGGTTCCTTTATCCCCTTCTGTGCTCCATAAAAGCAAACCACAAAAAAAGCGTAAACATTTTGATTTGTTACTCACCTTTAGTGAACCACTTTTAAATGCCTCATACCATGAGTTTAAAGCTATTAACGAGTGTATTTTGAATGTTCAAGGGGAACCAGAAGCTCCCTTCCCAAGCCACCCCATTGCTATTTCCCTAATCCACCAATTCAAGCACTTGTTTCCAGAGGGGGTACCTATGGGTTTACCTCGTAAAAGGGATATCCAGCACCATATTGATCACATTCGATGTTTTATCCTTCCAAACAAGCTAGCATATAGGATAAATCTTAATGAAACCATAGAGATTCGAAGGCAAGTTGAGCACTAATGTCGAAAGGGCTAGTACGTAAGTCTTTAAGCCCTTGTGCCATACCAGCTTTACTAGTTCCTAAGAAGGATGGCAGCATACGCATGTGTGTGGATAGTAGAGCCATTAAAAAGATTACAAGCAAGTACAGGTATCCTATACCTAGACTTGAGGATATGCCAGATAAGTTACATGGCTCACAAGTGCTTTCAAAGATTGATCTTCAAAGTGGTTATTACTAAATCAGAATCCGAGAAGGAGATGAATGGAAGATGACATTCAAGGGTAAAGCAAGGTTATATGAGTGGTTAGTTATACCATTTGGTCTTTCTAATGCTCCTAATCCATTCATGAGGCTAATGAATCAAGTATTTGGGCCTTAATTAGGAAATTCATGGTTGTATACTTTGATGATATTCTGATTTACTCCAAGAGCGGGTAAGAGCATCAAGATCATCTTACTCAGATTATGCTTGTTCCTGAACATGAGAAATTACTTGGTAACCTTAAGAAATGCACCTTTTTCATTCATGAGGTGACTTTCTTAGGTTATATTGTTTCTGATGAAGGTATTAAGGCAGATTAGAGCAAGTTAGAGGCTATTTGGACGTGGCCTCTCCCATGGAGTATACACAATGCACAAAGTTTTCATGGCCTTACTTATTTATACAAAAGGTTTATAAGAAACTTTCGCACTATTATGGCTCCTATGACTGAGATGATTAAGGGTACATCATTCAAATGGACCCTTAAAGCCCAATCTGCCGTTAAGGAAGTGAAAACGAGGCTAACTCAAGCACCCGTACTTGCTTTACTGTGCTTTGCAAAAGTCTTTGAGTTGAATGTGATGCATCTGGTGTTGGTATAGGTGCTGTTCTTACTCAGGAAGGTAAGCCTTCGGCCTTCTTTAGTGAGAAATTGTGTGATTTAAGACAAAAGTATTCCACCTATGATAAAGAGTTTTATGCGATCGTGTAATATCTTGAGCACTGCAGTCATTATCTCATGGCCAGTGAGTTCATTTTACATTCTGAGCATAAAACTTTAAAGTATAGTCAAGGCCGAAATAAGTTAAACTCACGCTATGCCAAATAGTTGAGTATCCCTAGTCATTACACTTCACAATCAAGCACAAGTCTGGGAAACTCAATCAAGGAGCTGATACATTATCTAGGAGGTATCTACTCTTATTCTAGTTAGATGCTTATATACTTGGTTTTGAACATTTAAACTATTTGCATGCTGATGATAAAGACCTTGGGGAGTTGTTTTCTGCGTACCAAAAGCACCCCAAAGGAGATTTCTTAGTCCAAGAGGGCTTCCTATTTAGGGGTACACAGTTGTGTATCCTTAAGGGTAGCACCCGTGAGCTCCCAATTAGAGAGGTGCATGGAGGTTCTTTAGCTGGTTATTATAGAGAGTCTAAGACCTTAACCATGTTAACGGAACATCGTTATTGGCTAGGAATGGAGAAAGATGTCCAAGAGATCTTGAGGAGATGTAGTACGTGCCAAGTAGCTAAAAGTCATCCCCTTCTCCATGGCTCATACACACCCTTACCAATCCCTACTCTCCCTTAGGTGGATGTAAGCATGGATTTCATTTTGCATTTGCTTAAAACCCAAAGGAACAAAGATTCCATCTTTATGGTGGTGGATAGGTTTTTGAAGATGGTACATTTTATTCCATGCAATAAGACTAACGATGCTACACACATCACGGAGTTGTACTTCAAAGAGGTGAGCAGATTGCATGGTATTACTAGGCCCTTTGTTTCTAATAGGGATACTAAGTTTCTGAGTCACTTTTGGATTACTTTGTTGAAAAAATTGGGCGCTACAATCAAGTATAGTAACACTCGTCATCCACAAACTGATGGGCAAACTGAGGTTACAAATCGAACCTTATGAACTCTCCTTAGAGCTTTGATTAAATCTCATGCCAAAGCTTAGGGTTTTCTCTTGCCACATGCTGAGTTTGGTTATAAGAAAGCTCATAGCAAGGCTATAGGTCTATCCCCTTTCAAGATGGTCTATAGAATTGATCCCTTTAGTCCACTTGATCTCAGTCCACTACCTTCGGACCAAAAGCTAAGTGCAGATGCAACAGCTAGAGTGGAACAGATCCAGAACCTCCATGAGTTAGTCAAGGGTAGAATAGAGATAACAAATGCATCATTCCAAGCCCAAGCTAACAAGTATAGGAGAAAGAAGGCATTTTAGCCTTGAGACCTCATTTGGATATAAGGAAGGAACGTTTTCCTTCCAAACGAAAGAACGAGCTCATGCAAGGAGATGAAGATCCATTTGAGATTTTGGAAAAGGAAATGATAATTCTTATAAGGTTGATTTACCAGGACACGTAAGAGTTTCATCCACATTCGATGTGGCAGATTTAAGCTCCTATTTTCTAGATGACTACCTAACAGATTTAAGGATCAAATCTTCTCAACAAAGGGAGAACGATGGAGTCCTACCTAGCCAAGACAATGAGGATGCTTAAACAAGCCTAGTAAGTCTCAATTCAGCCTCCAAGGTCCAAAGAATCACTCATATTTCGCAAGGAGATCAAAACGGCATGCGTAGTAGAAATTAGATTTTAAGCCCGATTTTGTGTTCTTGATTACATAGGCCTCCTTGAGGTTTAAGTCCTGATTTATTACATATTTGGTTCCCTAACATGTTAACTACTTAGTCTAATAAAGAAAACTAGGTTAAGTCATGTGCAAATTGGAGAACTAGATATTTTATACTAACCGTGCTGGCTCGAGCCCGGTTCTAGCCAGTTTGAATTATCTAAGGTTTTGGACTAGCAAAAGAAGTCATAAGCCTGTATTTCCACTTAAAGGAGTTAGGAGACATGAAAAGATTTCCATCCATGTAAGGAAATCTCAATCATGCTCGCTTTTTTGCATGGGATAGGAAGTGAGCAAAAACAGTTTGCAATCTGCCTGGGTAGAGCTGATTGGTGCATTTGGTGGTTGCTGCCCTTCCAGCCATCTAATCTGGTCTTAGTAGTATGATTAGGGAGTTAAAGGCAGTTGGGACACAGTCATAGGCATATCAACTCTACCAAATGAAAAGCCAATGAAGAATAAGGAAGAAAAGGTAGAACTATTCTCATTGGCTAGCCGTAAAGCATAAAGGCAACAAGGCAGCTTTCTCCTTTTCTTTTACACATAACCAGTTGCTTACATTTTTAATTACTTGATTATTAATGAGTTCAGGCTTAATCCCAAAGCTTAACTAGACTCAATGGTTGTAATTAGTAAAGATTCAGCAAGCTTTTACTTTGATGTTTCACGGGTTTAGGCTAAACCGTGTTCTAAGCTGGATTAGGAGGTTTCCTAATCTTGAGGAAACCTCACCCCCTTTACTCAACCAACTTGCTTTCTTATGTATAAGGCCTAAGGAACTCACTTTTGTAATTAGATTGCTTATCCTTTGAATGAGAAAAGAGAACATTGCTCCCCTGTAAACCGAAAATACTTAGCATGCGTATCCTTACTTAGTCCAAGTAAGGTGGCATTCAAGTAAAGTCTTAAGCTTGATTAAGTGGTGTTTCTGTATCTTAATCTAAGTTTAAGGGCCCTAACCTTGAGCTTGGTGATGTTTTCATATCCAAGTTTTGAGTTTAGTTCTATCTTTCAACCCCATTTCAGTTTTGAATTCCCTTCGACTCAAGTCTATTTCTTCATGTTCTTAGCTAATCTCTCACATTCCTTTGAGTCTAAGCTAAGTTCATTGGCATATCCACCAATTTTAGTCATTTTCAAACCCATTTCCCTAATAGAGGCACCCTGACCCTCAAGGAGATAGAATAGATTTGAGCCACTGAGGAAGAATCTAGCGAAGATGAAGCGTAAACAAAGGGAGACTACTCTGGTTACTCCGGATATTGGATAAATGTTGTTGACCAAGAGGTCCTAACATGCCACAAAGGCTTCTTATGAAGATATCCAAAGCAACAAAATCTCTAACTCAAGGTAGCCCATTAGAGGCAAGGTTTGTGGCTTAATTATACATGGTGAAAGTTGTATAAATGTGGCCTTTAGGACACTTATTAATAAGCTCTGAATCCCCACTAAGGAGCATCCCACTCCATACTCTCTTCAATAGTCAGGACGAAGCTATGAGGTAACCACTTCAAGGCAAGGTCTTATTTCATTCTTAATTAGTCCCTATTGTGGTAAGGTACTATGTGATGTCCTTCCTATGGATGCATCTCATTTTCCACCTGGTATACGATAATTATATGATAACCATGTGATTTATGATGGGCACATTAATACTTATTCACTCTAGAAAAATGGCACAAACCATATATTGGCTCATTCACCTCCACCTGTACCTCACAAAGCTAGATCAGGAAAGGGAAGTGAGAAAAGCCCTTGTGAGAGTGGAATACAGTAAGAGTGCGCCACTAGTAAGAGAAAACCATGAATTGCCTTATCAATGGTAAATATAAACACAAGCGAGGGAGTGGATCCTTTACCCCTAATAGCTTTCCAAGTGTTGGAGGATGAAATCCCAAGAGAACATAACTCGTTCCCAAGGTCCCATTACTCATCAAAATGATGTTAAGAGAAGACCCTTATGCTAGTAATCAAGCCACAAGTAGCACCTCTGATGAGTTTGAGCTATCATGTGATAAACATGTTAAGATATTCAATGAGCTCATGAGACCAAGGAGAGCAACTCATTGCTATGATGCTTTCTCAAAGATCTTTATGGGATTTCAACCCCAATGAGTTGAGGGAAAATCCTTTTCAAATGGAGGACGCGAATGCATATCAAATCTACTGGACCTTGCACTGAGGGATGAAAATGGTCCCATCTACCCTCAAAAGATTCTTGTCATCAAATTCCAACATATAGTCATTATGTTTCACCTATCGAATGGGCTTATAAATTAATGATCTATGGCTTTTTAGAAAGTTGATAGAGTCCACCATTGGGATATATAAATATTCTCAGTAGATGTTTATATTTGTATTACCTAAAGTTGTGAGAACTCCATTGTAGCATTAATGGGTTTTACCCTGTAAACTTACTGAATTTGCATGCTACATTTTCCTGATTCCCAAAGTGGCCTATTTTAGCCCGTAAGCTAAAGTTAGGTGTTTGATTTCAATATTGGGAGAAACCACCTAATTATGTGGAGCGTGTATAAAATTTTAGCTTTGGACCAATCTAGAATTTGCCCTTCATTGAAGAAGGTACAACTATTATTTTTGAGATTAGTTAGCATAAGGAAATTATGCAGTCACCAAGGAAGGCATTACAAGTGGCAGCACCTCCATTGGTGGAGTAGAGTCTTCAAAAAGCTCTCTAGAAGATGGAGGATGAATCCTGTAAAATATAGCTCACCTTGGTTGTAATTGCCTTTAGAATTTGACTTATCCTCCTAAGATAATTTGTGATCCCTCAATTGGTACGGTTACCGTGGTATTAGAACAGTTACTCCACCCCTCCCATTTTGGGTATTTATAGGCCCCAATACGTCCTTAGGAACAAACCTTGAAGTTGAATTATTAATGAAAAACGCATACGATAATTTTCCCTCACTAAAATCTCTTTATCTTTATCTCTTTAATTAAAAGTTGTAAGTATAGTCTTTCTTTTAGAATTCTTTCGAAGGGGAATTTGATGGGAGGTTTTGAATCCTTCCTTCAGAGTTCTTCTTTGGTGGCAATGAGCCTTAATAGAGGAGCTTGGTGGGAAGTGTTTTATCTATATTTTGTGTCATACTCTGAGCTAAAACTCACTATCTTATTGATTGTTTAAGATTGAATCCAAAAGAAGCATCCTTGGTGTAATTATCTTCCTTATTATCTTTGGTGCTGGGAGATTAAAGATCCTATTATGCATCAACTGGTATCAAAGCTAGAGCTTCTTGTGTGTGTATATTGAATCAAACCCTTCACTGATTTAAACACATCACTTCCATTTTCCAATTTTACCCCAAAAATCCACTTGTTGGCGTTCTTCTCCATTTACCTATCTTTATCACCCCTCATGAGTCCACAAGGAACTCTATTTATGTCCTAAACACATTTATAAAATTTCATTAAAATTCAAAAACTGTCAAAAAAACCAAACCAGAAATTTAGCACTACCATCTCGCACCACTTGGCACGCCTGCGCCAAAATCCTACACTTTAGAAATTTTGCACGACCGTCCTATGCCACCTGGCACAGCTGTGCCCCTATCCTACATTTTGTTTTCCTGTTCTAGAGATCCTGTATGAACCCATGCCCTTGAGCATGACAGTGCTCCCTTATTTTCACATTTTGTTGCATTTGCCCTCCAGCACGCCTGTGCTTTCCCTGTGTCCTTCCTTTTCTCCTCTTGTCACCTTACTAACTACAATCATGGTTAGTGATGGGGATGCCTCTCACCCCAAGAGTATTCCTCTGAATAAAGCCTACGACATAAGTAGAGCCCTTGTAGAGCTTCAAGAGCAAGTAAGGAAGCTCACTCAAGAATTGCTCATGAAGTTGGATAAGTAAAGAAATGCGCACAATAAAACCCTTAATGAAAAGGCTATGATATTCACTCTATTGACATTGAATACTCTTCCTCTCATAAGACGTTCATAGTAAGGAAAAAAGGCCTAGATAAAGAAGGCATCCAAGGGCTGACATTAAGGATCCCAAGGCGGAGATGCCGGAATTTGATGCTAATCATGGCATGGAAAGCTGTCTTGATTGGGTTCAAGCCATTAAAAGGATCCTTGAACTCAAAGATTACAATGATAAAAAGGCATTTAAGTAGGCCATTCTTAAATTAAAGGGGTATGATTCACTATGGTATGAGCACTTAATGAAGAATAAGGCTAGAGAAGCCATGTCCAAAATCAAGACTTAGTCTAGGCTTGAAAAGCATACTATGCCCTTATTAGAAGCAAGAACTCTCCTCAAGATCACCTATCTCACCTAAGAGAATCTAAAGGTAGAAGAGTACATTAGGGATTTGAACAACTCTAAATGAGGGTTGGCCTAGATGAATAACCTGAGCTCAAGATCGCTAGGTACATTTAGGGGTTATCTTCAAGCATTGCTAGCAAGGTGTAATTATAACCTTACTTATCCTTTGATGATGTAAGTCACTTATCCATCAAAAATGAGAGGCAACGTAAGGGAAGAAAGTTGTTTCATGCCCTTCTTACTAAAAGCACTTCCAATCACATTGAAGTTGAAACCCCACCCCCATAAGTTAGAGCTCTTGACAAGGGCAAGGGGATTGCTAATAAGCCTCCTATGGGGTAGGATGGAAAGAAATGTCTTAAGTGTCATAGTTTTGGTCATTTTTAAGCTGATTGTCATAAGAGAAGGACCCTTACCTTTAAGGAGATAGATGAGATTCGAGATATTGAGGAAGAATCCAGCGATGAAGAAGAGGAAAAAGATAAGAGTACTCTAGTTACTCCAAATACATAAGACATATTTGTGATCAAGATGTCCCCACATGCAACAAAGGTTCCTTATGAAGATAGCCAAAGGAAGGCAATCTCTCACACATGATAGACCACTGGATGCAAGGTTTGTAGTTTAATCATAGATGGTGGAAGTTGCACCAATTTGGCCTCTAAGACACTTGTTGACAAGATCCAAACATTGACTAAGGTGCATCTTGCTCCATAGTCTCTTCAATGGTTAGGACTAAGCAATGATGTAACCAGTTTGAGGTAAGCTGCTATTTCATTCGCAATTGGTCCTATTATGGCCCTTCCTATGGATGCATCTTAGTTGTTTCTTGGTAGACTATGGTTGCATGATAACCATGTGATTTATGATGGGCATAGTACTACTTATTCACTCTAGCATAATGGCAAAAAGATTCTATTGGCCCCATTACCTCCCCCTGAACCTCATAAAGATAAATTGAGGAAGGGAAGTGAGAAAAGGCCCCCTCGAAAGAGCAAGACATAGGAAGAGTGTGCCCTTAGTAAGAGCAAGCCTCGAATTGCCTTACTAATGGGAAATCTAAACACAAGTGAGGGAGTGGAACTTTTACCCCTTATAGCTTGCCAACCGCTCGAGGATGAAATCCCAAGAGAACCCATTCTCAAGGTCCCATTACCTATCAAAATGTTGTTAGGAGAGGGCCCTTATGCTAGTGAGGCCTACAAGAGCTGCTCATTGCTATGATGCTCTCCCAAAGATCTTCAATGACTCCTACACCTTTAAAAGGGGATGAGTCATTAGTACCTTGGGTGTTTTCAAACCCAAGAATGGTAAAAGACATGTAAGGTTGACTTCATGGGATTTCAATCCCAAGTATTTAAAGGCAAGTCCTTCTATGGTGGGGGAGATTGATACATATTGGATCCGCTAGACCTTGCACCAAGGGATGAAAATGGTCCCATTTACCACTAAAGGCACTTGTCACCAAATTCCAGCACATAAGCCCAATTTGTCATGGTGTGCCACCTATCAAATCGGGTTATAAATTAATTATCAATGGCTCGTTAGAAAAGTGATAGAGTCTACTATTGGGATATGTAAATATTTTGAGTAGATGTTTCCATTTGAATTCCCTAAAGTGGTGAAAACTCCATTATAATAATTTTGGTTTTTACTCGGTAAACATACTAAATTTGGGTCATGTTTAAATCCTACCAAAGGAGACCCAAATAAAGCAAGCCCAAGTTTTCTTGATTCTCAAAGATGTCTATTTTAGCAACATAAGCTAAAATTAGGCATTGGATTTCAATATTTGGAGAAATGACCTAATTATTTGGAATGTGCACAAAATTTTAGTTTTGCAACAATCTTTACCCAAAAAGCTACCATGATTGGGTTCAAGCCATTGAAAGGATCATTGAACTCAAAGATTATGATGATGAAAAGGCATCCAAGTTGGCAATTCTTAAATTGAACAGGTATGCTTCATTATGGTATGAGCACATGAAGAAGTGTAGGACTAGAAAAGCTATGTCCAAAATCAAAACTTGGTCCAAACTAAAAAACATATAGACAAGAGATTCCTACCCCCTTCTTACAAGCAATAACTCTCCTCAACATCACCTCTCTCAACCAAAAGAATATAAAGGTAGAAGAGAACATTAGGATATGAACACCTCAAAGTGAGAGTTGGCCTAAATGAAGAACTTGAGCTTAAGATTGCTAAGTTCATTAAAGGGTTATCTCCTGATGTTGCTATCAAGGTGAAATTACGACCTTACTTATGCATTGGTGATGTTCACCACTGATCTGTCAAAGTTGAGAAGCAATGTAAGGGAAAAAAGTCCTTTCACACCTCTTATACTAACAACCCTTCCAATCACATTGAAGTTAAAACCCGAGCACCATAAGTCAAAGCTCTCAACAAGGGCAAGGAGATTGCTAATGAGCCTCCTATGAGGTTAGAAAGAAACAAACATTTTGATTGTTATGGTTTTGGTCATTTCAAACTGATTGTCTCAATAAAAGGACCATTACCCTGAAGGATATAGAAGAGATTCGAACTGTTGAGGAAGAATCTACCTAACAAGAAGAGGGAAAAAGATAAGACTACTCTAGTTACTTCAAATATAGGAGAAATGTTGTTGATAAAGAGCGAGGTTCCTCCATGCCACCAAGGTTCCTTATGAAGATATCCAAAGGGAGCAAATCTCCAACTCAAGGTAGGCCATTGGAGGCAAGGTTTTTGTTTAGTCATAGATGATGGAAGTTGCACTAGTTTGGCCTCTAAGACACTTATTGACAAGCTCTAACTCCCCACTTAGGAGCATCTTACTGTATACTCTCTTTAATGCTTAGCACTAATCCATGAGGTAACTGCTTTAAGGTGAGCTCTTATTTCATTCTTAAATTTTCCCTAATGTGGTGAGGCACCATGTTACGTCCCTCCTGTGGATGCATCTCATTTATAACTTGGTAGACCATGGTTGTATGATAACCATGTGATTCATCATGGGCTTGCTAATACTTCTTTACTCAAGAACATTGGTAAAATCCTTATGTTGGCCCCTTTACCTCCACCCGAACCTCAAAAGCTAATCCAGGGAAGGGAAATGAGAAGAGTCCTCACGAGAGTGAAACATAGGAAGAGCGTGCTATTTGTAAGAGCAAGACTTGAATTACCTTACTTATAGTAAATATAGACATAAGTGAGGGAGTGTAGCCATTCCTTCTTGTAGCTTGCCAGGCAGCCGAGGATGAAATCCAAAGAGAACCTATTCCCAAGGTCCCATTACCCATCAAAATAATGTTAAAAGAAGACCCTTATGCCAGTGATCAAACCATAAGCAGCAGCGCTTGTAAGTATGATGAGTTTGAGTTATCATGTGATAAATATGTTGAGATATTCAATGAGCTCATGAGGTCTAGGAGAGCTACTCATTGCCATGGCACTCTCCCAAAGATCTTCAATAACTACTACACCTTCAAGAGGAGATGATTCATTGGTACCTTGGGTGTTTTCAAACCTATGAATGGTAAAATGAATGAACAGTTGGCATCTTAGGACTGTAACCCTAATGATTTGAGGGCAAATCCTTGCTAAGTAGGGGAGGTTACTATATACCGAATCTACTAGACCTTACACTAAGGGATGAAAATGGTCCCATCTACCCCAAAAGACACTTATCACTAAATTCCAGCATATAAGCCTATTATAAATTAATGATCTAATGTTCATTGGAAAATGGATAGAGTCTACTATTGTGATATGTAAATAATTTTTAGTAGATGTTTACATCTGAATTCCCTAAAGTGGTGAAGACTCCATTACGATAGTGCTGATTTTTATCCGGTAAATTACTAAATTTTGGTGAAGTTTAAATCCTACCAAACGCAGCCCAAATAAAGTAATCCTAAGTTTTCAAGATTCCTAAACATGTCTATTGTCGTTCGTAAGCTAAAATTAGGTGTTACATTTCAATATTTGCAGAAATAACCCAATTATGTGAAGTGTGCACAAAATTTTAGTTTTGGACCAATGTGGAATTGGCCTTCATTGAGTAGGGTACAACTGCTGTTTTTGAGATTGATTAGCATGGGACAATTTAGACACTTCCCAAGGAAGACACTTTAAGTGGCACCACCTCAATTGTTGGAGTAGGTTCTTCTAAAATCTCCCTAGAAGACGGAGGATGAATCCTAGAAATTATAGCTCACCTTAGTTGTAATTATCTTAATAATTTGACTTATTATCCTAAGATAATTTCTAATCCCCCTATTGCTACCTTTGCCCTACTATTATAACAGCTAATTTTCCTTAACCCAGCTTGGGTACTTGTCTACCCCAATACACCCTTGTAAAACAAGCTTGAAGTTGAATTATGAATGAAAAGGCATATCGCCATTTTCTCTCACTAAAATCTCTACATCTTTATCTCTTTAATTAGGAGTGGTGAGTAGAGCCTTTTCTTTGGAATTCTTCTTTGATGGCTTAATCCTTTAGAAGGGGAAGTTGGTGAAAAGTTTTGAGTGTTTCCTTTAGAGTTCTTCTTAGCTGATTATGAGCCTTAAAGAGAGAAGCATGGTGGGAAGTGTTTTATCCAACTTTTGGGTCATACTTTGTGTCAAAACTTACAATCTTATTGCTTGTTTAAGATTGAAAGAAGCATCCTTGGTGTGATTATCTTCCTTGTTAACTATGATCTTAGGAGATTGAGGATCATATTCTGCATCAATGGGTATCAAAGCTAGAGCTTCCTTTGGGTGCTTATTGAACCAAACCCTTCATTGATTCAAACACCTCACTTCCTTTTTTTAATTTTCACCTTAAAAATCCACACTTTGGCTCTTCAAAGTTCTTCTCCATTTACCTATGTTGATCACCTTCGTGATCTCATAGGGAACCCTACGTATATCCCAAACACAATTCGTAACCTAAAAACATCCCTAAAATTCCATTAAAAAAAACAAAAAACTACCAAAAACACCAAACCAGAAATTTGGCACTGCTATCCTGCGCCACTTGGTGCACCCGTGATACAATCTTGCACTTTGGAAAATTGGTGCGATCGTGCCCCTTTCCTACACTTCTATTTCCTGTTCCAGAGATCTGGTGCGACCCCCCTTGCCCCTGAGCATGACGGTGCCCCCTTATTTTCACTGTTTTGTTACCTTGCCTCTCCAGCACACCTGTTCTTCCCCTATTTTCATCATTTTCTCCTTTTCACCTTATCAACTACCACACATGGCCGGTGATGGAGATTCTCTTATCCCAAGAACATTCCTCTTGAGCAAGCATATAGCCAAGATAAGGCCCTTATAGGGCTTCAAAGCACGTGATGAAGCTGAGTTAAGTGATTGGATAATCAAAGGGAATCTGCAAAATGAAACCCTTACCAAAGAAGCTATGATATTCACCCTACTGATATCGAATGCTCTTCCTCTCATAAAGACATTATGATGACGAAGGAAAGCCTAGGGAAATAAAGCATCCGAGGGATGATCTTAACGATCTCAAGGTTAAGGCACCGAAATTTGACGGTAATCTTAACCCGGAAAGCTATCTTGATTGGGTCAAGTCATTAACAGGACTTTTGAACTCAAAGGTTATGATCATGAAAAGGCCTTCAAGTTGGCCATTCTTAAATTGAAGAGGTATGCCTCACTATAATGTGAGCACCTGAAGAAGTGTAGGACTAGAGAAGCCAAGTTGAAAATCAAAACTTAGTCCAAGCTCATAAAATATATGAACAAGAGATTCCTACCCCCTTCTTACAAGCAAGAACTCTCCGCAAGATCACACATCTCAACTAAGAGAATCTAAAGGTGGAAAAGTACATTAGGGATTTGAACAACTCTAAATGAGGTTCAGCCTAGATGAAGAACGGGAGCTCAAGATTGCTAAGGTCTTTAAGGGGTTATAAGCCAGCATTACTATCAGAGCGGAATTATAACCTTACTTATCCTTTGATGATTTATGCTTCTTAGCTATCAAATTTGAGCAGCAACTCAAGGGAAAAAAGTCCTTTCACACCACTTTTACTAAAATCCTTTCTAATTACATTGAAGTTGAAACCCCATCCTCATAAGTCAAAGCTCTTGATCAGGGCAAGGGCATTGGTGGTGAGCCTCCTATGAGGATGGAAGGAAAGAAATATTTTAAGTATCATAGTTTTGGTCATTTTTAAATCGATTATCCCAGAAGGACCCTTACCCATAAGGAGATAGAAGAGATTCAAGCTATTGAGGAAGAATCTAGTAAGGAAGAAGAGGAAAAAGGTGAGACTACTTTGGTTAAACAAGATATAGGGTAAATATTTTTTATTAAGAGGTTCCTACCGGCCACAAAGGTTCCTTACAAAGATAGCCAAAGGGAGCAAAACTCCAACTGAAGGCAGACTGCTAGAGGTAAGGTTTGCGATTATAGATGCTAGAAGTTGCACTAATATGGCCTCTCAAATAATTATCGACAAGCTCCAAATCCCTATTAAGGTGCATCCCACTCTATACTCTCTTTAACTATTAGGACTAAGCAATAAGATGACCGCTTCAAGGCAAGCTCTTATTTCATTCTCGATTGGCCCCTATTGTGGTGAGATACAATGTCATGTCCTTCCTATGGATGCATCTCATTTGTTGCTTAGAAGACCATGGTTGTATGATAACCATGTAATTTATGATGCACTTACTAATACTCATTCACTTAAGAACAATGGAAAAAACCTTATATTAGCCCCTTTACATTTGCACAAACCTCATAAAGCTAAACCTATGAGGGCGGAGGGAGAAAATCCACACAGAGTGAAACACAGTAAGAGTGTGCCACTAGTAGCAGGAAGCCTCGAATTACCTTACCAATGATAAATCTAAACATAAGCAAGGGAGTGGAACCTTTACCCCTTATAGCTTACCAAGTGCTCGAGGATGAAATCCCAAGAGAACCCGTTCCCAAGGTCCCATTACCTAACAAAATGACATTAGGAGAAAAATATTGTGCCAGTGGTCAACTCACAAGCACCACCTCTTGTTAGTATGATGAGTTTGAGCTATCACGTGTTGAATATGCCAAGATCTTCAATAAGCTCGTGAGACCGAGGAAAGCTACTCGTTGCTGTGATGCTTTCCCAAAGATCTTCAACAACTGCTACACCTTCATAAGGAGATGAGTCATTAATGCCTTAGGTGTTTTCAAACCCAAGAATAGTAGAAGGTATGCAAGGTTAACGTCATGGGATTTCCACCCCAGGGATTTGAGGGCGAATTCTTCTCAAGTGCATGAGTTTAATACATATCAAATCCGCTAGACCTTGCATCGAGGGATGAAAATGGTCCCATATACTGCATAAGACACTTGTCACCAGCTTTTGGCACATAAGCCTAATTTGCTAAGGTCTTGCACCTATCAAATAGGCGTGTAAATTAATGATCTATGGCTTTTTTAAAAGGTGATAGAGTATACTATTGGCATATGTAAACTTTTACAATATATGTTTTTATTTAAATTTCCTAAAGTGGTGAAACCTCCCTAATAGTAATGCTGGTTTTTACCTTCTAAACTTATTATGCACTCAAGTCCAAGTGGCAGCACCTCCATTCTTGAATTAGAGCCTTCTAAAAGATCTCTAGAATATAGAAGATGAATCCTGAAAAATACAACTCACCTTGGTTGTAACTATCTTAATAATTTGACTTATTATCTTAAGATAATTTATAATCCCCCTATTGGTACACTTGTCCCCCTATTGTAACAGTTAAACCCCCCACGTATTTTAGGTGTTTATAGGCCCCAATACCTCCTTGTAAACCAAGCTTGAAGTTAAATTATGAATGAAATGGCATATGACTGTTTCCTCTCATAAAAATCTCTACATCTTTATCTCTTTAATTAAGAGTGGTGGTCAGAGTCTTTCCTTTAGAATTCTTCTTTGTTGGCTCAATTATTCAGAAGGAAAATTTGGTGGAAAGTTTTGAATATTTCCTTTAGAGTTCTTCTTGGATGGCTATGAGCCTTTAAGAGAGAAGCTTGGTGGGAATTGTTTTATATATGTTTTGGGACATACTTTGAGTCAAAACTCACTATCTTATTGATTGTTTTAGATTGAATCCAAAAGAAGCATCCTTAATGTGATTGTCTTCTTTTTTATCTTTGATCTTAGGGGATTGGGGCTCCCATTCCATATCAATTGGTATCAAAGCTAAAGCTTCTTTTCGATGCTTATTGAACCAAACCCTTCATTGATTTAAACACGTTACTTCCTTTTTAATTTTCACCCCAAAAATCCATATTTTAGCTCTTCAAAGTTCTTCTCCATTTGCCTATCTTCATTGCCCCTTATGAGCTCACTAGGAACCCTAACTATACCCCAAACACAATCCCTAACCAAACACATCCCTAAAATTTCATTAAAAACAAAAAAGCATCGAAGACACTAAACCGGAAATTGGGCACTACCAACTCGTTCCACTTGGCGCACCCGTGCCAAAATCCTACACCTTGGAAATTTGACCTAGAAATTCGGCACGACCACCCCATGCTACCTGGGATGAGTGTGCCCCTTTCCTCTACTCCTATTTCCTATTCCAGAGATCTGGCACCAACCCCTATGCTCCTAAGCATTACAGTGCCCCTTATTTTCACTGTTCTCTTACCCTGTCTTCCAGCACGCCCGTGCTTCCCTTGTTGCATCCTTTTTTCCACTTTTTACCTCACCAACTGCTACCATGGTTGATGATGGGGATGCCTCTCACCCTAAAAATATTCCTCCCGAGCAAGCCTACGACAAAGCCAGGCCCTTGTAGAGCTTCAAGAGCAAGTGAGGAAGTTAAATCAAAAAGGCTAGATAATTAAAGGGAATTACACCTGGCAAATGGGTCATTTAGGTCAAGTATGGGTCGGGTCTTAGTTCGGTTCGGATTACTTTCGGGTCAACTGTGTTCTAATCAGGTTCGGTTTGGTTCGGATGAAGTTCAGGTTCGAGTCACTGACGGGTACCATGTTCGGGTCGGTATGGGTTCAGTTATTGTGGAGTTTGGGTCGGGTCTATTTCGGGTTGTCTACAGTAGCCCAGTTCGAATCTGGTGTTGGTCAAGCATAATTTGGGCTGGGTGGGATTTAGTTCAATGCTTGGGTCAAAATTGGGTCAAGTGCAAATCAAATCGGGTAGAAATCAAATTGGGTTAATTTCGAATCATTGTATCTTTTCAATGTAGCCATTTTTACTTCTTTACTATTAACTTGTATTTAGAAGGTAAAAACCGCTTAATTAGACAAATCCATTTATTCAAGATTTCTCTTTTAATTCATACGTTAATGATTAATAGATTATACATTATACACACACACACACACACACACACACATATATATATAATTAATGGAAAATTATATGGGGGTAGTTCTAAATTTACTAAGAAAGTTAGTAAATTACAAGTATAAGTATGCAACTCATCCCTAGTCCTATATAAAATGCATTGTGCAATTATCCAAAGGATTATGTATCATTAAGTCAGGTTTTAATCATCTCAATTGAGTTCATGCGATGACAAAATGAGTAGACGAACCTAATGCAAATCATTTGTCAATGATCTCACTTATGGGCCCCAAGCCAAAATATGCCCTGATAAATGAAAAAAATAAAGAAAACAACAAATTTTTATTTAGACCCCAGTGTTGGTTTATAACTTTACATTTCTGATATTTGGAGTTAGTAAATAGAAATAGGTTGATTCAAGCTAACATTTTTAGTAATTAAATCAATGTTCTTTGATAGCTTGTTAAGTGATCATACATCAACATTCAAAGACTTGTCATTGTGAGATTAATAACTTGATCTGCATTTGCTCAATAAGTCAAAACTAAAAAGCAACGACAACATATGAGTATGTGCCAATTAGCATTACAGTTATGTGATTGTGAATGGTCGTTATCGAAACTCAAGACTTGGAATTTAGTTGTCCAAAGTTCAAATGAGTCACATTATTATGATATCACATGCAATGATACATTCTTTAATACAATTTTGTAGAATTAAACATGTTATGAAGATGATTTAGAATCGTAAATCATTAGTGTTGAATTTTTGGCAGTAGTCACAGAATAATATTATAAATTTATAATCATAGTGTGCATTATATTAAGTCATTAAGTGAATCAAATAGTAAAATAGGATTGCTAAATCTCAATAAGTTTAATAAATTGTTAGCTATACTTATCTTTTCTTAATTCCTATTGTCATATTTTTTTCCTTATATTTTTACTACATATCTATCAAATTAAAAACTTAAAAAAACTATCAACTATTTTATTTTTTCTTCTTAAGTTTTTAATCGATTTCCTTTGTAAAAATTTCCTCTTAAGTTGTTTTTCTTTTCCCACCTAAACTCAACTAGTTGAGTTTGTGAAATTCAAAATTCCCCCTAAAATAGAAAAGACTAAAA